>CABFNO020001240.1:3379287-3547143 GCA_902006505.2 Clonostachys byssicola
CTTACTGCTCGTAAAATCGTCTTAATCTCTCTCTTCCCTGCCACAGAATAGACACAACCGGCGGCACACGCGAGATATTGAACCGGCTACGGGACATTGAGGCGATTCTGGAAAACCAGTCGGAGCACATTGCTTCTCTGTCAGTCGAATCGAGACCTGTCCCATCCCAGTTTCAGAATCATAACGAAACATCACCGCAAAGCCAGCCGGGTGTGCCATTACGAGGGATGCAAGCTGAAGCCACATTCGACTCTTGGTCCTTCAGCCCTCCGTCTCAAGCAGCTATGCCTATGCCAGCGAACCTTCCACCCTTGACGATTCCAGTGAAGCACAAGACATCATCCAGCTACCTCCTAGGCCTGCCGGCCATGAAAGCTCTCATCGGGGAGTACCCGTCTGATTTGTTCTTCCTGCTCGAGTCAAGCCATCCATTGCCCCCTGAGCTCTCGTTTGATGACCTGCTAGGATCACGGCCAGATATCGAGATCACCCGTGAGGTGGCAGACGAGTTGGTTTCCCAGTTCTTCTCTTCCACCCACCACAACCACCCGATCCTTGATCGTGAAGAATTCCAGGCCGTGTACATGTCGTTTTGG
The DNA here is from genome assembly GCA_902006505.2 of Clonostachys byssicola. Taxonomy (NCBI): domain Eukaryota; kingdom Fungi; phylum Ascomycota; class Sordariomycetes; order Hypocreales; family Bionectriaceae; genus Clonostachys; species Clonostachys byssicola. Next base: position 3,379,884 of record CABFNO020001240.1, read on the forward strand.
GACAACGGCCCGGACTCGAGCATAGGCTCGGTTCTCTGCATGGTCATCTTCGCCCTCGCAACAGTGGCTTCCTCACATCCCAACACTAAACAGTTCAGCTCATCGCCACCAGGCATGCCATTCATGCAGAATGCTTTGCCAACACTCATATTACAGTCGTCGTGGTCATTCTCTTCAAGCCTGTTATTGCCACAGGCGCTGGTCCTCGCAAGCGTCTATTTTGCTTACATTGTGCGGCCATTGCAGAGTTGGCGGCTCATTTATTCTGCCACGACCATCCTCCAGTTCAGGCTCTCAGGGTAAGACGAACCTCTACCATTCTTATTGAAACCTAACACTAAACCTGGGACTCTTATTCATAGCATCCAAGCTGGGGAAGAATCCCCGAGTTCGCGAGAAAGCGTCATTCGTTTATTCTGGTCATGCTTCCTGGTTGAGTGCGACCGCCTTGCTGAGCTCGAACTTCCACGCAGCGGCCTCCAGCAACTTACGGATGAAGTGAGCCTCCCGAGCTGCACTAATCTTGGGCTGATGCCGTCGACATGCTATCTCGCGGAGATATCTATCCGCAGACTCCTCAATCGCATCCACAACTCGCTTTACCCCAGGAAGAAGCATGTCTTGACACTGTCATCGACGACCTTGACCGCCGTTGATGATTACTCCATAGAGGACGTATCTTCCATGGTGTCAGTGTGCGATGAGCTTCATTCACAACTTGAGACGTGGCACGCCTCAATACCGGAGGGTTTCAGGCCACATCTTGATGTCGGCACTCCCGGTACTGAGTCCAATACTCGTGAACCGGTTCTGAGAATACGCTACTTTGCCGCTCTTCACATCATCTACCGACCGTTCTTGCTATACATCGTCACCCATGGGGTAGAGCACGCCACCGAAGTGATGTTTGAAAAGGCATCCGTCTGCATTGAAGCTTGTCGACGCTACCTGCACAACACATCCTTGGTTCTAGCCGGGCCCAGCCAATATACTTGGACATTTTCTCTCTCGTGGGCCACATCTCCATATCACACTCTACAAGTTTTACCGCTAACAAATGTTTCTCTCCCAGATCGCTCGGCGCCATCGTCATACTCACACTGGCTTCGCTGAACCCACATCTACGCCATCTCATCGCTGATATTGATGAATTGCAAACTACCGCCATTCGGAACATTCGGCCTTGGGCATTTTCAAGTCTCGAAGCAGTTGTGAGTATATTGGAGGATCTACAAAAAAAGCAAAGAATCCTGGCTCGTGTAAATAAGTAAATAGGCTCCTGTAATTCTGTAATTTAAGTGGAAAGGGACCAAATCGCCATTTACTACTCTAATAATACATTGAATCGCTCATAGAACTCCTCCAGTAGGCTGGGCAATAATTTCCAAGCCAATATCGCTGCTCCAAAAAGACCCATTTGGATAAGTATACTTTTCCAGAGCCTCATCGGTGTATCCCGTCGAGTAGCCGGGAGCCAGCGGTGTCACATAGTGTGCGTTCTCGATCTTTGAAGGATGCTTGAGATTCTCTCTGTGGCTGTCGGCATTCTCTAGCATTGACTTGCGGCCGCTGATGGCGATGTAGTCAATGGTACTGAGATGCGAGGTCAGCTCTGTCAGACCCATAGCTCCGTTGTGAGGGACGCAAGGGACGTCAAATTTCAAAGCCATAATCATGACAGCCTATAGATGAGGGCGTGACTGTTAGCGCGAGAATCAGCGTCTCTTAAATGAGTTTTCCACTTACCAGACACTCATTGACACTTCCCAGACGAACAGCATCAATCTGGCATACGTCCGTGGCTTCAGCTTGAAGCAACTGCTTGAACGTTACTCTGTTCTGAGCAGCCTCGCCAGTAGCAACCCCCACGCCGTACGGCTTAAGGGCTTTTCGAATGGCCGCATGGCCCAGGACATCATCGGGATTGGTTGGTTCCTCGATGAAGACTGGCTTGAACTCTACCAGGTGCTTCATGTATTCAATGGCTTCAGGCACGCTCCATACCTATTGATTGTCAATTTACGCTTTCAATAGCGGTATAGCGATTGTTACATACCTGATTGGCATCAATCATGATTTGGTGCCCTTTGTCATAACCGAGCACTTCTCGAACTGCCGAGAGTCGCGCGCGATCGGCTTCGATGCTTGTTCCCACTTTGAACTTGAAAACTGTGTATCCTGCGGCTATCGTCTCCTCAAGCACCTCCTTCATCCGGTCGCCAGAGAAGGCCAGCCATCCCGGAGATGTCGTGTACGCCGGGACGGCCACATTCTGCATCGCCTCCTGCAGACGCTCCTCTTTCCCTCCCTGCGTCTTGTTGAGGAGCTTGATACTCTCTTCAGGCGTGATCACATCCGTGATGTATCGGAAGTCGATGCATCGCACAATCTCTTCCGGCGTCATGTCGCAGACAATCTTCCACACTGGCTTGCCCAGGATCTTGCCCCAGAGATCCCACACGGCGTTCAGCACACCGGCCACGGCCAGATGTGTGACGCTCTTCTCAGGGCCAATCCATCGGTACTGGGAATCAGATACCATGTACCGCCATGTCTTGCCCATGTCTCTTGTGAGCTCGTGCATGGTCTTTCCCACGACTCTCTTGGCAAAAATCTCCAGCGCCATGCAGACCAGTTCACTTCCTCTGCCGTTGCTGAATGCCTATAGAGAAGTAAAAGGGTTAGTAACAATATAGGGGCGGAATGATGTAAAATCTAAAGAGGCGGTTACTTACAATGCCCTCGCCGACCAGGCCATCGTGATTTGTGAAGATCTGAATGAAAGGATGCGATCCATTAGTCCCAACGTGCATGGCATCGGAGCCAACACCATCTAGACTCGTTGGAAAACGCAGGTCTGTGACTTTGAACGATGTGATGGTGACATCGTGCTCTGAGACAGTCGTGATGGGTGCCATTGTCACGAGAAGGGGGATATTCTGTTCAACTTTCCCGACAAAATTGTAATACAGCCTGACGAAATGGAAATTAAAGTCAGGTAGAGATGGATAGATGATCAGAGCCGTTGGGTACAGACGCTAAGGCAGCAGAAGCATGCCATTGATAACCACCTCGCATTTGGAGGCCCGACGGAAACCCCACGGATACTACCTAACCCCATTTCTCCTCACCTGCCATCACGCGCCGCTCTTCCCCATGGGCATCGGAAAACGTCCGTCTCGAATGCAATGTCGTGGAGAATCAGACATGCTCCGCTCTCTCTTGGTCAACATGGTTTCCTTCATGGTGGTGTGGATCTGCCGCCTCCCCCCGTCTATGGGTCTGCCGCTTACCCCCGCTGCCTCCCTCGATCCGTATGGAGAGAGTGTACATGTGATGGCTGTAGCGTGCCAATTCAGTTATTCCGTTCTGTGGAGCTGGAGACGAGCTTCATTGCCTCTCAGCCGGGCTCAGCTGAACGCGAGGAGGAGCTCCTCAAGCTTGGTAGATAGATAATATCATAGGTTTTCTCTAACAAGGCTTCTCTGGTAGGCCTTTAGTCCTTCTGACCTAACCTGATCCTCTCCCCAGGTACAACACCGTCGAGCATCTTCTCTTGAAATTTCCGACCCAGTATCTACAATGCCTATTCCTCTAGTTCCCGGCATCTATGCACCCACCCAGGTGTTTTATTCAAATGGAAAAGACGAGACTTTGGATCAAGCTGTGATCAAGCAACATGCTATTCGGCTTGCCAAAGCCGGTGTTGTGGGCATAGTGACAAACGGGTCCAATGGAGAAGCTGTCTACTTGAGTCCTGAAGAAAGACTTCAAGTCACAAAATCAACCAGGGAAGCTCTTGATGGGTCAGGATATGCCCACCTACCCATCATCGTCGGCGCCTCAGATCAATCCGTACAGGGAACATTACGCTTGTGCCGCGATGCTGCAACAGCTGGTGGTGACGCGGTCCTTGTCATGGTCCCTAGCTTCTTCAAGTGGGCGATGACGACTAAGACGATAGAGGAGTTTTTCATTGCAGTAGCTGACCAGAGCCCTCTGCCGGTCATCATCTACAATTATCCAGGGGCTGTCGCAGGGATCGACCTAGACTCCGACTTGCTGATCCGTCTCAGTCAACATGCCAACATTATCGGTACAAAGTTCACCTGCGGTAGCGTTGGGAAGTTGGCTCGCGTCACAGAGGCCACAAAAACTGCCACACAGGCACTTGAACCAACATCAGATGGCAGCTACTTTGCTTTTGCGGGAGTGGCAGATTTTATCTCCTCATCGCTTGAAGTTGGTGCAAGCGGAGCCATTGTGGGAGCAGCCAACGTGTTTCCCCGGGCTTGTGTAAATGTATACAATCTCGCTGCCCAGGGGAAGAGAAAGGAGGCTATGGAGGCACAGCAAAAGCTGGCGAAGGCCGACTGGGAATTGACCAAGAGGGCGATTCCTGGGTTCAAGGCTATTCTTGACCACTGGTTTAGCTATGGCGGGATCCCACGGGCTCCAATGCCCGCATTAAGTCAAGAAGAGAGCCAAAAGTTGTTTCAGGATATTTCATGGATGATGGACATCGAATCAGGCCTTGATGACTTTGGTGTGCCTTCATAGATAATTCTCAAGTTACATTTACAAATTGAATCTTCACACGATCTTAGACCTGAGGTTTTATAATCAATCATTCCTCTTTAAAAACGATATGACCGCAGGTTGTTGGGCAAGTTATTGCAATGGATGTTATTCAGAGTATCAAAAGCATTCCTTAAACGACGTTTACAATGTATGGTGTAGGATAAAGAAGATGTTTGCCATTCAATGGTGCTAACAGTTACTGATGCGATTATATTTTTATTCTGTAAATCTGGCAATATACTTTTCTATACTCATTGAAACTGCTTCTCGTAGTCCACCAGCGTGAACCTGTATTTAACATCGCCATTGTGCACCCTCTTTAGGGCAGTCCCGCAACCTTCCTCTCCAACAGGAATCGTCTCTACCCAGCTCTTGATGTTCTGCTCTGCTGCGATATTGAGCATGTCCAGTGTCTCCTTGCGACTTCCAAGATGGCTACTTCCAATCAAGCACCCGTTTGCAATCAAGCTTTGGGGCCGCACTTTCCAGCCCGCTCCCTCTGGTAGACCGACAGCAATAAACCGGCCATGGGTCTTGAGAAGTGACAAATAAGGTGCGAGATCGAACCCATCATCAGATGAAGCTGTGCATAAAATGAAGTCAAAGGTCATTTCATGTTCGTTAGACCAGTTTTCCTCTTTGGTCGCGAGAAAGCCGTCCGCACCCATTTTCCGTGCATCAGCCTCCTTTGCGCGAGATCTTGAGATGGCGTATGTTGTGGCTCCGAGAGCTTTGGCAAAGAGAATACCATAGTGACCAATACCTCCACTAGAAATAGGGTTAGAACCATTCGACTTTGGAATGACAGAAACGGTAACACTCACATGCCAACAATGCCAACCTTCTTACCAGGCCCGACGCCGTTACGAACCAAAGGGGAATAAGCAGTGAGACCAGCGCAAAGCATGGGAGCAGCAAGTTCAGTTTGCAAGCCGTCCGGGATGGCGAAGGTAAAGTGCTCGTGCGCCCGAATGTGAGATGAGTAACCTCCGTGTGCGACAGTGCCGTCGGGATAGATGGATGCGTATGTATCTATTTCAGTGTGAGTAAAAAGTGTATTATGATTGCTACAAAAGATGGTGTAACCTACCCAAGAGTTTCTTGCAGTACGTTTCGTTATCCTCCTTGCATGCGTCACATTCGAGACATGCGAAAATCTGGGCTCCTACGCCAACACGATCCCCAACCTTTACAGTTGTGACCTTGGGGCCGACTTTGACAGCATGTCCAATGATTTCTAGTAAACCCAAACTCGATTAGTTTTGCAACACAACTTCAAGATCAAGATAACTCACCATGCCCAGGAACGACTGGCCATATTTTATTGCCCCAGCCACCGGTAGCTGTGTGGACGTCAGAACCACAAACGCCACATGCAATGATCTTGACATCAATGTCATAGTCCCCAAATGGCTTTGGCTTAAACTGCATTCGTATGGGTTAGTCAGGACATAAGCCTCGAGTGTTCAGGAAAATGTGTTTAGGAAAGCCGAACCTCGAATCTCTTGGGATTCTGCCATTGATCCGCCGAGGAGATGGCGAAGCCCTCAAATGTCTCTGGATACATTGCCAGGGATATTCTTTACAAGACACTCTCAGTAATTTTTGATTATCCGTCAATTTGAAGTTCTTAATTAGCTTCAATGAGAGTGCAGCGTGCGAGCTTGGGCGGTGATATAGGCTTCAGTTTACTCGGAATCCAGAACCCGTGATTATTCTACACTACACGAATGTAAAATTAGAACAGCTACTCCAATTCTCCTCACTTAGCTAGCTTAACGGATTCCAAGCTCCGAATGGGGCTTCTTCGACCTGCCGCCTACCCCCGTGTAGTTCTTTGCTGTTGTGCTCTGCCGATTACCCCCGCCTACCCCAAGCTACCCCGGTTTGACAGCTCTAAGCGACAGTGCAAGCGGGCCTTGGCTCATTGTGGTATGCTTAAGAATATTTGGAGAAATTCATGCGGGTTGTCCGAACAGTCGGGGAAACCCAGCGGGAAGCCTCGAACATGCATGTGGAGAGCCAGGTTCTTGAAACTGGCAAGCTAAGCGACTCCAAAGCATACGGCCATCAAGGAGTTGGGACTTGCGTGGGAATTCGACCATTTGGTTGAGGCGTACGGAATACTTCTCATTGTCCTTCTATCTATGACTGTTTGCTCAGATCAAGTGCCTGACTTATGAGGTCTCTAACTGTGTCTTTGAAGGAGTGATAATCATAGCCTAGTTCCTTTGCCACCGTCTCTCCATCAAGTCCATGAGACTCATCAATAGTTTGATTCTCCGGCCTTATACCGTCCTTTAACTCAGTGAAACCTTCCCTAATGATCTCTGCTGCCATTGCGTAGGAAAACCGCTCTGGGGACGCCGGGGTGTATCTTTTCCCTCCAACCTCGGCCTTCAGCAGCGATTCGACATGGGCAACAGCCAGGTCTCTAACATCAATCCAGAACGGGACTCTAGCAACTGGGAGGGGATTCTCTCCTCTTGCAACCTTCCAGAGCATAGCATTCGACTCGTTAAGCTTGTCCACGCTGGGAACAGGATGTACCACGGGTCCGAAAGTCATCGGCGGGCAAAGGGTCACTATGCTAAACGCCGGCTTCTTCTGCTCAACAAACTTCCAAGCCTCCAGCTCGGCAAATTTCTTGGAGCCACGGTAAGCTATCACAGCACTTGTGGCAGGGTCGGCCGCCTCCTCGTAAGAAAGAGGGTTCCAGTCTGCTCCCGTGTATGTGAAATACGGCGGTGCTTTGCGATTTGCGTCGAGAACGGAGGCAAAGGATGATGTTATGACGACGCGCTTGACGCTCGGGCTTGCAGATGCGGCTTCGAGTATCGCTCGAACTCCATTTATAGCAGGGATAATAAGTTCCTTCTCGTTGTTTGTGGTATCGTAGGTGAATGGCTGCAACAACGAAGTCAGTCTTCTGCAGTGTGCATATAATCAATATTGGCACACTTACGCTTGCTGTGTGAATAATGCCGTCGACCCCTTCAACGGCCTCCACTAAGCCTCCAGGGCTTTCGAAATCATCGATCTGGACAAATTCAAGTTTCCCGGAATATTGCGGTCGGGCTTTGATCATTTCATCTCCTTTTGCGAGCGTCCGCGTGGCACCACGGACTCTGAGACCTCGTCTGAGAAGAGTGTCCACAACGTGTGCTCCGATGAAGCCCGTCGCTCCAGTGACGAGGACAAACTCGAGTTGGTTCGTTCCGGCCATGTTGATGTTTCGCGACTACAAGTTGATTGAGCCTCACAGTTCACGATGCTCGCTGAAAAACAGATACTGACGATGTGAACGGACTGAAGAGAAATACGGTTCAAATCCCTCCCCCACGTCATCGTCACATTTTCTCAAGGTGACTGTGGAGACAATACTACTGTATTGCATGAATCATCTGCATGGGAGCTACGTGTAAGACAGCCTGGGGTGGAGAGAAATACCCTCACCTCATGCAGCCCGGGGCAATGGTTCTGTTAGCACATCAGTTGAACTGTAACACCCGCATTATACTCCACTAGAACGGCCATTTCAAGCATGCTCGTATACTACCCGAGCGGAATTTGCCTTTCAGCGGCTAGTCCTTGACTCCTCTTTGCCCTTGTTGCCGCTTATCCCCGCCCAAGAGAGTGTTTTTTGCCAGTCACAAGTTCAGAGAGAATGGGTCTGCCGCCTCCACCCGCCATGACAGGGCAAAACCTCGAGTCAGGCCAGTGGGTTCATCTCCTCGCCCCGCAACAATCAAATGTTTCTACCCCGTGGGGGAGGCAGGGAAGCGTGAGGTGCAGACAGCAACCGAATCCCTCTAGTGCTGTTGCATCTCATGATCCAACCTTCTCCGAACCGGTGTGGTGGTGTCTTGATTCTGATCATCCGCAGCAGCAAAGTTACACTATCGGCTGAAGGAGAATACCATGTGGCGTCTCCTTTGATTTGATTCCTTGGTTGTGGTCTTGGTCACCACCCCTGGATAGCATATCCTGGTTTGATATCGAGCTCACCTGCAGGGCGCAGATATTTAGCCGTGCAGATCCCTCTGGTTTCGGATCCCCTTGAACCTTCTCTTCAGTCACCAGTCTCTGTTTCCTGGCCAGATATAGGCCGGACAAGAACACAAACCACCAGCGCGGTTTCTAAACATACAAAACACTTCATCGTCAAAAACAACCTGTTGGGTTGCGGCACCTTCTGCCAATTGATCCATTATGGGTTTAGCAAACCTTTCAGAGCGTCTGAGCGGCACGCCTCTCATCGCGGCCATTACTATTGCCAATGCCTGGTACAAAACCTCCTCTTCCCAAGGCATCCACGAGCTCTGCAGCTAATTCGTTCTTCTAGTTCCATGGCATGGTTCGGTTACGACCAAGGAGTCTTCTCCGGTGTTCTCATCTCAGCCGACTTCAAGGTTCACTTCCCCGAGACTCGACAGGCAAACATTTCCGGCATCACCTCTAGCTGCTTCTCCGTACGTCCACGCATTATCCTCGTTACGGCCGAAATCTAATATGAAATATAGCTTGGGGCTTTCTTTGGTGCCATCTTCGCGTTCACTGCCGGTGATAAACTTGGACGTCGAAAGGCCGTTGCCCTAGCTCTCATCTGCAACTTCGTTGGTGCGGTCCTTCAAATCGTCGCTTGGCATCTGCCCCAGATGATCATCGGTCGAGTCATCAATGGCTTCGGAATGGGATTGTCGTCTGCCACCTGTCCCGTCTATCAGGCTGAATGCTCCAAGCCTCGCGTTCGAGGAAAACTAGTGGTTGTTGGCTCGCTCATGAACACGGCAGCGTTCTGCCTGGCAAACTGGATGAACTACGGTCTCTTCTTCCAGGGGAACGCTCTACAATGGAGATTTCCTCTTGGTTTTCAATTAATCTTCCCCATCATTGTCGCCACGGCTCTTCTTTTCTCTCCCGAATCTCCAAGATGGCTTCTCCTCAAGGACCGACACGACGAGGCCTTGAACGTTATTGCTCGACTGGAAGGTTCCAATAAGAGCGTTGATGATGAGGACGTACAGGCACAGTATTTGTCTATCCGAGGAGCTCTAGAGCAGGAGCGGGACAATGTTGTCCCTACCATGGATGTCCTTCGCTGCCGCGACAAGACGCAGAACCTCCGAAGAATCTTGCTGTCCTGTGGCACACAATTCATGCAACAGTTCAGCGGTGTTAATGCTCTAGGCTACTACCTTCCCACGCTGCTACAACAAAGTGTCGGCTTGAGCGAACAGCAATCCCGCTTGATGACAGGCATAAACGGCACCATTTACCTTTTCTCCGCCATGTGTTGCTTGCTCATTATCGACCGGTTCGGCCGTAGAAAGTAAGTTCTTTTCTCCATAACTTGATCGCACATGGCTAATGAAAACAAGGATGATGCTATACGGATCGTTGACTATGGGCTCTTGCTACCTCGTTGCCTCAATGTGCCTTAAGAATGCTGCAGGCGCAGATGATGACCGAGAGCAACTTGTGAGTGCTACAACAGGGGATCACAAAATGAATCATACTGACAGATAAACTTAGCTCGGAAGAGTCACCACGGCCATGTTCTTTCTCTACTACTTCTTCTACGGTACCAGCTTCGCCAAGGTTCCCTGGGTTTACAACTCCGAGATCAACTCTCTCGGCTGGAGAACTCGCGGAGCTGCAGCTGCCACAGCGACCAACTGGATGGGCGGCTTCATCGTGACACAGTTCACCAAAGTTGGCGTCGATAACCTCAAGTGGAAGTTTTATCTGAGTAAGTCTCACCTGCCCGTGCCATTCTGACTCGGTAAAATGTTTCTAATAAAATTATAGTCTACGTCATTCTTTGCTGGTCTTACTTCCCTGTGGTGTTCTGCCTGTACCCCGAGACGTCGCGCCGTACCCTCGAAGACATGGATGAGATCTTCATCAGCCATCCTGGGTTGTTGGTCTTTGGTAAATCTACTCTGACTCAGCGTGAGCGGCCCCAGGCCTTCATCGACGCGGAGTCAGCTCGTATCGCCGCTATCTCGGACGCCAAAGAGACCGGTGAGCTTCATAAGAGCTCTGGAGTAGCACACGAGGAGCGAGTTTAATTGGTCAGTGAGACTGTCGGCATGGTGACCTTTCGTGTAAATGAAGGTTAAGCGGAAATCATATTTTCGTCCGGGTGCCTTGATACTTTTATGATATGGTTCTCGGCTTTCATCGTGTCTGATCGGCTAACACTTCTTGTGGCAATATTGGACCTTTGACAAATGAGGACACTATCGTCCATCATGACAAAATTCAGTGCCTTTTTCGATATAGTTATCACAAAATCTGTGTAATAATCAACGCCTTATTGTCTCATTCCACAGCCAAAATTATCAATAATGCTGCGAAGGATTCCTGTACACAAATTCGATTGTCAGCCTATGATGACCTTCGTGAGATGCTTCAGTCAAGACTGTGTCTCTGGACGCCCAATCTTAACAATGGCTTGTTTTCTCTCAATCCTGTCACTGTTTCCTCAAAGGAAATCAATGACATTTCGCATGCAGCTGGACCCATTATTTGGGCTTTATATAGCAACCTGTTGGTCGGTTGGTTGTACTGATCTGCCTGTTCTCTAATGGACATATGCAGTGTAGCGTAGTAGTCATTGTCTCTTCCTTTGCAGGCTCCCTCGTGCTAAATTTACCCATTTTGTTGCATATTCGTCTTACCAACAGCGCTTGGCTTATGTCACGCCACACAGCCAATTGATGGAACGATACGAAATGGTTCCTCTTGTGATCCATGGATGAGGCTATGGTCTATTTATATAGCGACTTCGGTGAACTAAATACCGGTTTCCTTTGCTACCCCTTCTCGAGTTTCGTCTACTTTGTGAACACCTCTTGCGACGAATCTAGTTGCTTGCCATCAGTCACACTTCGTCGTGCAAATCTGTTGTGTTTTGTTTTTTTTGGTTAACCAAAATGCGGCCAACTAGATTTCTCGTCGCTATTTATCTCCTATTTATCGGAAGCGCCTTTGCCCTTCGAGCAGAAAGAGGTCACACCACCGGTATAACGGCCACTGATGCTAGAATTTTGAACCAGCCACCCACAAAGCTCAGCCAGAGGGCTCCTCCTGCTCGCGCTGCAAAGACCGATTTGCGCAAAAGACCAAAACGAATAAAAGGGTGGTCTGGGAAACGCGATAAGAAGTTCAAGAATAAAAAGCCCGCGAAGAAAACCGCCCCAGCTCCAGGGCCGCCGAGCAACAATCTCAAGCGTGGCGGGGTGAGTCTCTGGAACCTATTCAGACGCGATGCTGGGTAATAATAACTACTGATAATTTCGCCCTAGACATGTGGGAAAGGACCCGGGGATGGCCCTGGGCACTGTCGGTTTAAAATCAACGGGCAAAATGAATTCATGGGCTGTTGCCCTGGGGAGAAAATGAAGGTAGGTGACCCTGAAAGAAAGCAACCGCGCAGCCGTGATACTGATGCGGCAGCCTCATTAGTGTATTAAGTTGAATGAAGCCTGCAATGAAATCCCTGGGAAAGGATGTGCCAGGTGCCAGCAGCCCAAGTAAACTCTTTGGCTCACCAGCGCGCACTGGCCGCTCTCCCGCTTATCCGAGGTTTGGTCAGCCATCATCAACGTGGAATGATTAATTCAGATTCTCTTCGCGCGCGGCAATGACAAAGGAACAGGTCCACTGATGCCAGGCTGTCCAATCACGCCGAGACGGATCAAGTCTCCCACCCGGATATACGGTTCAGTCTTCATCAGCCTTATTCCAGCCCTCATCCTTTACGTCTCAATACTCAGCTCTAAGCCCGTCAGAGCAGGAGACTGTGTGAGAACTGTGGCTTCATCTGTGTGGGAGATTGATAAGGCCGTGTGGGATATGCCACATGGCAGATTCTCAGCATAGTTCATCCCAACTACATCTCATGTCTTGATGCTAAAGCAATCAACAACACAACGGGATAAATGAAATGGACGGTTCTCCCATTTTCAATTGGAGGATTATTTTCAGTCTCATAGACAATAAAGCCTTGAGAGCCTCATCTCAAACATTTCTTCTTTGACTTCATCTGAATATCATTCTCAAGAGTCTTACCCCTAACATCAAAGACAAAGATGCGAACTGTCGTGATTGCAGCCCTTCTTATTGGGCAGACTTTCGCATATGACCAGCTCCTCAACTTCAGAGCTGCGCCTGTATATGAAAACCGCTCCCTGGATGAAATTCACCAAGCTGCCCTGGAGGAAGGCGGAGTTGTCGCCGTCTGGCACGGTGGTGATGAGGCCAACCAGCAAGATGCGCTAAAGCAGGCGTTCGAAACCCGGTTCCCAGGAATGACCCTGAACCTTACTGTCGATCTCTCTAAATACCATGATGGTCGTCTCGATCAGCAGCTTGGGGATGGCAATGTCTACGTTGACAGCATTATCCTCCAAACGCTCCATGACTACCCCCGTTGGGCTCAGGAAGGCGCCCTGTTGAACTACGCTCCCGTCGGCTTCGATCAGATTGAACACTCCTTCAAGGACGACACTGCGGCGGCCTGGTATGGCCTGTATGTCTTCTTCTGGTCTGGGGCCTTTAATACCGAGAAGCTGCCTGGGATTGAAACTCCCGTTGAGTGGAACGACTGGCTGCGCCCTGAGTTCAAGGACAAGCTTGTCATTACCTACCCGAACGATGATGATGCCGTGACATGGGCATTCTATCTTGTGTAAGTAAACCTTCAATCTTTCAACCTCTCACCTCTCAATGGTCTCTTGAACATGTTGACTAACCGTCCCGCTTCCCCTTTCAGGATGCGTCAATATGGCACTGGATGGTTCGACAGGCTCATCTCTCAGAACCCCCGCTGGGTCAGAGGAACCCAGACTCCCAGCACTCTGGCTAGCGCCGCCAATACCACCTCTGCCGCCTTCTTCGCAGGCTTCGGGGGCTTCGGCTCCCGAGGCAACCTCAACTTCACAGTCCCCAAGGAGGGCAAGTACGTCTCCTGGCCGCAGACGGGCCTATCCTCAAAGATGCCCCTCACCCAGAGGGAGCCAAGCTCCTCCACAACTTCATCCTCACGCCCGAGTACCAGCAGGCAACTGGTCTATGGCCTGTTCGTCGGGACGTCGCCCCTCCTGCTGGGTTCCCTGATCTTTGGACCGCAAACGCCACGAACCCGGCTGAGTTTGCTCGGTTCATGGCTGATCGTCCTCTTGTTGAGAGATTGAGGTTCTTCTTCGAAGCTAAGCTTGGTACTGCCGTCGGTCTAGATCCTATCTCGGATGATATCTAGACATTTGTGGCGTGTGGAATGTGTATTTAAACACCTACATAGAACAATCTGATATATAGAGTTAGACCTGGAAAATTTAGTAGACGGGGGCGACGTTAATATCAACAGTTAGATCCTTCACGTATCCTTAAACTGCGAAAGTAAGGGGCTGCACGACGGCCATTTGACCAATTTTTTACTGCGATTCGGCACGTAGTTCGCACCAGGCTGGGTACCACACAATCATGCTTCTCGTAGAAGTCAGGTTTGAATACACACGAAAGGCATACAAGAGCACATAGAGAGCGACAAGAATACGATCATAAATAATGATATCACCTCTCAAAGTCCTTAAAGCAGTGTAATGATTGAGAAATCAAAAGTTCACAATGTATTGATACAGTTATCCTGTGTATCCGGGTCGTTATATACACTTAATGCATCTTCCTGCTGAGTTTAACCCTTATCCGGTATACGATGTCCAGATCCTATACGTAAAATCCCCCTTTGCCCTTGTTCATACTTAGAAATAAATGATTCGTGACTCTGCCTACCACATCGTTTAGAAGTACTGGAACTTGCCAGGTCTGCTGGGCCTGGGAGGCTTCACAGGGGTGCTGGGAGTCGTGCCGTCGCCGTTGACGTTCTCGTTGATGAAATCCAGCAGGGCGCCCAGCCTGGCGTAGACGCCGGAGAAACCAGCCTGTGCGCATCCCTGACCCCATGAAACGAGGCCGACGAGGGTGCCGGATGCGTCAATGATGGGGCCACCGCTGTCTCCGGAGCAGGAGTCCTTGCCTCCCTCTTCGAGACCGGCGCAGAACATGGTGTCTGTGATAGCAGCCTGGCCGTACTGGGATCGACACTTTTCGCGGGAGACAACGGGGACGGAGACCTTCATCAGGTCTGCGGGGAGATCTTGTCCGTTCTCCTGCAGAAGACCCCTGTTTTTAATTGAGTCAGCGTTTGCTCAAGGGGATAGAATTTACAGCAGGGAGGGGACAATGTATGAAGAGTACTTACCAGCCTGCAACTGTGACAGTAGAGTTGGCAGCGGGATCGGAGCCGTCCTGGGGAAGAGTGGCATAGCTAATGCCAGAGCCCTCCTCGATGGACTGGGCCAGCTGCCAAACAGCGACATCGTTGCTAATGGTACTCTCGTCGTAGGCGGGATTGACAGTAATGGAGGAAACACCGACTTGGGTACCACCGGAAGCCCATGTCTGATATATACAGTTAGTCCCGGATCTTTTCCCTCAAGAGAACGATGGATCAGGGGTAGTTCGGGAGCAACTTACCAGACTTCCAGCGCGGACCTTGACAGAGGAAGCCTCTGTGTCGACGGAGCAGTGCGCAGCAGTGAGCACGGTGTTGGCGTTCAACAGGACACCTCCGCAGAAGTGGGAGCCGCTCTGCGACAAGCTGACAATGAATGGAAAGTCGCCGGCCTGGGCCTTCTCACCACCGACAATGAATGCGCTCATGCCGTCATCGCGGGTCGTTGGGAGGGCTGTGGTGAGGGCGGGGAGAGCCAGAGCGGCGGCAAGTGCAAGCTTAGGAGCCATGATGTGTAGAGTTGGACTCAAGAAAGAGTGTGATTGAATGAATGATTGCAGAGGAGGATGTCCGATGAAGAGCGACCAAGTGGTTTCAAGACGCAGGACCTGGGACGTATTTATGCGACAGAGTCGACGCAATGCAACCCCTACAGCCGCCGGGGCAGCCGTTACAGATCACCAACGACTGGGTTTCATTGAAGCAGATTGGCGAAGCCCTGTTGATTCCAATACATGATTCTCCACAGAGACAAAGATTGAGATTCCTATTGAAGTATCGAGCTTCAGTTCCACAGCCCGTGCAGAGGGAAAATCATAGCAGAGCGCGACCGTGGGCCAAACTCCAGCGACGACGACAAGCTACGACAAGCTGTGATTGTCCTCTGAAAGGCTCCAGGTCTGGGAATTATTAGCCCCCACATGCTGTTACAGTTGTTGGTCTCAAGTGGGCATCGCATTGATGAACTCATACCCAATCGGTTCTCTTCTGCCCCAATTGGCAGCTGAGTTCGAACTTCCGTGTCAGGCGTAACGCTGATCAGTGTCCAGGGGTAAGGGCAAAGACCTTATGAGACGCGTCTATGCAATGCCATTGCCGTGCTCCCGCCGGCTCTCAACTTGAGACGTAAAGGGGGCGCGTAACAGGGGTAGATGGGGCTATGCCCACCACAGAAGCGTTTCACAAATGACAGCCAGCAGCGAAGCAACGCGTTTATTCTGGCCCAGAATATTTCATCCAATAACATCACGAAAGCCGTTGGTCAAACGCTGCCCCAGGTAATTTAGGCTACTCTCGTATGATCGCCCGCCATGGCTCCTTTTCTGAGCCCGTTTCTGTGTGTTCATAGGCTCTTTGCAGCATGTGCCAAAATTAACATTAATTTACGCACCAACTCAGTTTCGGTGAAGCAGTCTGGATTGCACTCTAATTGGAGGGAAGAACACCTGGGTCTTTTTACCTTGAAATCTCCAAGGATGCCGATCTGGAAGGACTTTTGATATCTAAACGCAGAAAGCTTCGACCAACTCACGGGTGGAAAAGCATTGAAAACAGGGGCGAGGATAAGCTAACAGCTTGCTCCTGTTGATCACTTCTTCATTACGTCAGGCCTCTTCTCCACGTCGTACCACAAGGAATGCGGAATCACTTATCTCCTCGCACGAGCATCGCCCAGCTGCCTAAACACGATAATGCAAAGCAGATCGCATGGCGCCTGAACATGACAGTGCTCACCAGGTCGTGTGTATATCCCTCAACTGCCTAATAGTAATAATGATAGACGTGAATTCAAAGGTTCGCTTTCAAAAGTGCCGTCAAATTATCTACCTCGGTCACAGATACGCTCAGGCATGTGAGCCAAAACAAGGTTTCCCGGTATTTTATGGATTATGCTTGTTCGTTTGGCGATCAACAGGTCCGCCTTACCAGTTGTGAAGTTGGCGGCTGAAACGTTGCCACCAATTACAGTCTCACTTCTCTTGTAATTGCAGGCGAGGATATTCTCATCGTAACATCACTCAACTGACACTTGAAATATCTCAGTTTCAATAGTTTTAAGCTCGCTAAGTCTGAGTGTTGCAAGTCAAATGTGTACAGGCCATAGAGTTCGCTTGGAATTTGAAATGTAGACCATTGTGTTTCCGATCTTATATTATTCAGGCCTTGCAGCATCTCAGATAACTCAAGTGCGAGCTACTTGATCATTGAAATATGAAATTATCAACCCAAAAGGAGATCCTGTCTGGATGTGCAAGACGGCATCACGGGATGCTCAATACATAGCCATACTCATAAATCCGGCCACAATGGTTTAAAAATGAAGGCTAATGATCACTTTCTATGTTATTCTTTACTCAAATAGATGTTTTTTTAGCATCACCCGTTTTCTCTACCTCATTGAATGATTTTAATTGGAAAAATGTAGGGTAGACAAGCCAGCTCCCCTGGTGCGCCAAGAGCTCTCAAAGCCCATGACATGACATAACGTTAAGACACTATGACCAAGTCTGCTATTTTATGAGGGAAATTGTTAGTGTAGTAACCCTAATGAACTGTTTTGATGAGGAATATGCTCAATGAAGCAAACAAATAAACATCCTTCGCGTTTCAGGATGGTTGGCTATCTGTGCTGGCAATATACTTCCTTAAAAGCTTCAGATCGAACATGAATTGGCAACAAAGAGCAGGAAATGACGACCAGTTTCGCTGGTGTCAAGCCCCAGATGGTACTTGGCAACGCGATATCGACGAGGCTGAACGCTTCTACGCAACCTTTTGCAGAAAGCCGGATGACCCAGATGCCGCGTCTTTTGCTGTCACTTGTCATGCTTCATTTTTTGTCCCAGTTTCTGAGACCGGCGGAACATATGAAGCAACAAATGAGAAGATCACGGACGCGCTTCGTACTGCTTGGCTTGCCCTCTGCCATGAGTCCCCAACACTCGCGTCATGGATTCAGTATGACCCATCAGAAGGTGTTTGGAAAAGGATGTATGCGCCTCTAAATGGATCTGAAGATTCCCCAACTGTGTCCGCTTGGTTGTCCCAGACTTTCAAGCAAGTTAATTCAGATACAAACAACGAATGGTTCAACATGAACCCGCCGGTCTTCAAGGTTGCTACCTTGTTCGTGGTAGCCTCCCCTTCCGACCAAGATGACCTGGTGCATAGAAAAGTGTACTTACGTTGCCCCCATGACTTGGTTGATGGCATCGGTATACTACATTTAATTCATCGCTTCTTCGAGTTGGCCGACCGGAGTTGCCAAGGAGGGGCTCTGAACACGAGATGGGATGGGCATGAAGTTGCATATCTTTCGCCACCTCTGAGCACTGCGATTGGAATTCGAGGCAGACCTACTGATGCGCAGCGTCAAGCCTTTGATGCTCTTGTGGCAAGAAATGCTACACTCCAGACAGAAAAACCATTGCTCGGCTTTACGCTTAGCGATGATTCTGGGGGGGCAGACCGCATCCAACGCCTCTCCTTCTCACTCTCAGAGAACTTGACTGCCGAATTGGTCAGAAGGTCCAAGCTTCATGGCATCACAATAACACATCTAGTCAGCGCAGCACTTACTCTGGCGCTACGGGATCTCCAGTCTTTCCCGCCAGGAACTCTGGGCGTGAAGTATTGCAATCAGTCCATTGTAAATCTGCGCGGCCTCTGTCTCCCATCTCAAGATCCATTAGCCGTCGGAAACTACCACATGGTTGCAGCTCAATCAATGGCGATTGACCTGTCACTTGCCTCGTGCGACAACGCTACCAAAGGCAGCGAAGAAGAATTGATAGCAGTTGCAAAACAATTCCGAGACTATTACGCTGCTATTCGCCCAGTATCTAAGCCAATAGACCAAGATCTTCTTTCATTCATTCCCATGACCTGGGACATGTTCACGCCAAAGCCGACGACACAACCTCTGCCTCAACAGCAGGTCGCCTCTGTGGCTATCTCGTCACTTGGAAACATTTCCAGCATTGTGAAAACTGATTACGGGGCATTTTCATTGAAAACCGTTTGGGTCGCTGGAGAAACACTGGGAACGGGCATCAGCACCTTCATCCAGACCTTTGCAGGCGAGTTGGGGTTCTCGACTATTTTCAACCTGGGATTTCACCAGGAAGAACGCATTGAGGCGCTTCAAGAGTTAGTCTTGAAGAAATTGACTGAACTGTCCCAGTAACTCGAAAACGTATTTCCATTAAACCATCTTACTGCTAATGTATGATGTCGGAAATATCAGCAATAGGAACAGATTAGTATATATATATAATACTCTACTCACACCTGTAACTATATAATATACACAAGTAGTTTTTTTTGTTAGTAGATCTATGCCCCTTCAGCCCTATGAGGGCGCATTAGCTTGCAGTAATTCCTCTTCGTAGAGCTAGACTGCTAAGGCTTGGAGTTTTGGAGTGGACCGGGGTGTCTCCGCCACTTCTCCCGCCATCGTTTGTCTTTGAGTCGTTCTCTCTAGCCTTGGCTGTTGCTCCGGGACTTTGTCCGAGAGCCGTTCCTAGCTAGGTACTACATCCCCCGGATCGAACTGGCACATGGCCAAACATGCTTGTAAATAAGTACCGACAACGTAGTGGGTTGCATTCGCATCTGGAGTACCATTTGTCACACAATGGCCAAAGTATTACTGGTCGTTCGGCTTCTTGCCTTGATTGCGACTGCTCTACCGCATACTGTCGAATCAGCCCGAGGGACCCCGACTGCAGCCGTTCAGAATGGGACTCTCACGGGATTGCATCTCCCGCAGCTCAATCAGGACTTGTTTCTCGGCGTGCCCTTTGCTCGGCCTCCAGTTGGAGACCTGCGGCTACGGCACCCGCAACCGTTGAATCACTCTTGGGAGGGAGATCGGGATGCCACCAGGCGGGGCAACAGCTGTGTCGGCTACGCAGGATTTGCCAAGGGCCTGAACATGAGCGAAGGTATGTTTGCTTTGACTCAATCATCTTTGTATTATCATATGACATGATATGCTTCTGACTCTCGTTAATCCTCGAATAGACTGCCTGACTTTGGACATTGCACGACCTGCCCAGGCCGGACCAGGCGATGACCTCCCTGTGCTGGTCTGGATCTACGGGGGAGGATTTACAGCCGGTGGCAGCGCTGACTCTCGCTACAATACGTCGTATCTAGTCAATTCCTCCGTCGCTATGAAGAAGCCCATTCTCACAGTCTCAATTAATTATCGCGTTGGCGGATGGGGCTTCTTGGCTTCGCAGGAAATGCATGAGGATGGGGCTTCCAACATTGGCCTGTTCGACCAGCGACTCGCCCTGCGATGGATCAAAGAAAACATCAAGGCCTTCGGTGGTGATCCAAACAAAGTCACAATCGCCGGTGAATCAGCTGGTGCATTCAGTGTTGGTTACCACCTCGTCGCATTTGATGGCAACCACGAGAATCTGTTCAGGGCTGCCATCTTGCAGAGCGGCACTGCCCTTGGTCCAAGTGGTGAGCATCATGATACCATATCTCCTCAGCCCTTGCTTGAAATAACTAATTCTATGATTGCTAGTCAATTCGGTTGAGCAACTCCCGACAAGCTTCCAGCCCATCTACGATAATGTGACAGAGACAGTGGGCTGTTCTACAGCCGCCGACACTCTGGCATGTCTTCGACAGGTGCCCTTCGAGGCTCTTAATGTCGCCTTTGCACCCTTTGTTCTCACTCCTATCTTGGATGGCAAGTTCCTCTCTCGACTTCCCTCTATATCATTCGCCCAAGGTCTCGTGGCCGACGTAGCTGTCCTGGCTGGTTCCACCACTGATGAAGGCACGGCCACCTTCTTCGGCCCACGAGATACGCTGCGCAATGATTCAGACACAAGGGCGTTCATCGAGTCAATGGGTAATGGACTCGATCGTGGGACAGTCGACAAGCTTTTGGAACTCTATCCAGATGATCCTAGCCAAGGCTGTCCGTTTGGCACGGGAGAGATGCGCTTCGAGCAGCACGGCCTTCAATATAAGCGTGGTGCCGCCATCGTGGGAGATAGTGTCATTCATGCCGGTCGTCGGGCTACGACAGAGTACTTCGCATCGCGCCCAGATCACCGGAGAAAGCCGGTCTTCTCATATCGGTTCGATGAACGGCCATGGAACGGTGTCTTGGAGCTCATCGCGACTGAGACGCCCGTCTTCTCAACCCATTACGCAGATGTCTGCTTCTTCTTCAACATTGACCCTGCTGTCGGCCAGAATGACACCAACTGGATCGGACCGTATCCAGACTATCACGAGCTCGCCGGCCTGATGTCGGGATCCTGGATCTCTTTTGTGTACGGGTTGAATCCAAATCACGAGCCGGCGATCAGCGACATGCGGATCCCATTGTGGCCGGACTACTCCCTCGGGGGACATAATTTTGTATTCAGAGCGAGAGGAAGCTATGTTGAAAGAGATGACTGGCGGGTGAGTCAATTGAGCTTTTGGGGTACTATCTGGGAAGCCTTGAAAACATAGACGAGAATGTTTCGATAAAACTGTGTTTTCGTCTGATCTACTCAGGTCTCTACATGTTGATCCATAGCGAATATTTGAGGTAGCCATCGACAGACTGACTACTCCCAGACTTCCAAGGCCATTGCTTTTAGCCTTGTAGAAAGAAATAATAACCAACACGTTATACCACTCGTGCCCGATGCCAGCAGTGTACACTTCAAGTTGCTTTGATCTAGCGCATATACTTTGGCTTCGCCGCATTCATCCCAGTCATAAATGATATCCCACACGAAGAATGGAGAAATAACTTCTATGCTAGACTTGGAGATGGGTTATTTGGCATCTGAGCGCAGTATTCTGCCTGGTTTTGATTTTATATGACATTTGAAAATGCTAGAGACGGTGTTGTGGCTTGACCAGGTGAAAAGAGGGTAATGCTGCTTACTTTGCCGGATTACACTGAAACTTGCTATGCTGTAAGAAAGTATTTACAAGCTCTGGAGAGCACGATAAGATGCATTACTAGTTGCGCAATTATCCAACGTTTTATTCAAGTCTAATTGAAACGAGCTACTGGGAACTGCGCAATATGCAACTTGGCAGCTGCGTAAGGAATCAACCTCAGGTTCACCTTCTCCGACTTGTCTACCCGTGGTGCGATTGGGGGAAGTGCTGCGGTGTCGAGTTCGATTGGCCAGTCGATGGGGTAAGCATCAACTTGTAGACTGACTGGTACGTTCTCACGCGAGAAGACTGGGTTAGGCAAGTCGTTGTCGCCGTCTGCCAATTCACCCACCCTCAGTGTCCCAGGGTCTAGCGCATATCTCCAGGCAGATGTCGGCTCCAAGATGTGATCTTTGACCCGTGGATCAACCTCGGTGTCGTCGAGAGGCTGTAGGTCTGTCCAGTTGAGAGGCTTGTGGCTTGTCTCTGTATACTCAATGTCGGCTGAATATAAGATTGGGCCACGATAGACGCCAATGGTCTCGTTCCTTGAAACTGTCGTTATTTCCATTGGGAGGTGGACTGTAACCTCGGCGAGGCCTTTCTTGACACCCAAGCGATGCAAGCCTTCGCTATTCGGCCGCAGAGCTTCCTTGCGTCCGTGGTCAATTTTGAGAAAGGCCGTCTCCCTGACAGTCCACTCGGGAATTCTGATGAGGAAGTCAAATTCCATATCTGCATCGATTTTGTAGTAAAGAGTATCGGAGAATGGGTAGTTGGTAGTGACTTCGACTGTATGCAACTCTCAGTACATGTCTTCAAAGTACTTGTGGTGGTGTGCGAAGAATCATTAGCAGCAGAGAGGTTGTTGCTTCATACCTTTCACTGATTTTCCATTGACTGATGTTTCGACAGACATGGGACCAAGGAGGACATGAACTAACCCTGTGTTGCCTCTTCTTGCGAAAGCTGACGAGACGTACTTGGGGTAGGCCTGAGGGTGATTCACGGTACAGCATGGCTGCGTCTGCGTCAGTACAGTACGAATGAGGCCCTTTAAACAACAGAGATGTGGAAATCCACTTACAAAGTTGGGCTCTAGTCCAAACGTGTTTGAGTACGTAGCAACGTTGAAGTACGGGTCTGCCGTCAAGTTCCGTGACCACGGCTGATTGGTTTGCGTCACGTACTGATGAGACCACCCTGAAATGGAAGATTGATCTTAACACGCTGGTAATATTGGTGGTTCACCTTCACACAACTTACAGTCGGGGCTCATGGCAGCAGGGAGCGCATTGAACGCAGCTAATTCCGCACGGTCTGCGAATAGATTCGTACCATGGTACCGGTACAAGTAGGCGTATGAAAACATGGATTCCACGGCCATACAAAGCTCAGAACTGGCCAAAGAAGTCAAAATTGTATCAATGGAGTCATATGCCCCGGGGAAAATATTCTGTCGTTACCTTCTCTGAGGACTCTGACCGCCAATGTGCTCGTCTCCAATAATGGTGCCAGATAGGGAGGTGTGATATTGCAGAGTCATATTCACCGCATCATGTGTTTGCTGAATGAGGCTCTCATTCTTGGTACGGCGATGAAGAACACTCGGATAACGGAGTCCTACATTGTCAGATTTAGTCATCTTGAGCTTCTGTTTTTGTTGACTAGGTAGGTGCCTCACCTTGTGCTAGGTTGACGCCGTGTGTAAAGCCACTCGATTTGAAGTTTGTGTCTTTGGGAAACGTGCCTTCGACAAAGAATGTGGTCCAGTCACGATTTCCCAATCTCCCGCCCTCAAACATGAGGTCGATGGTTTCTAGTATGACTTCACTATTTTGGCGTGGGTGCTTCTCGTAAAGCCACATTAACGAAATTGGTAGTTCATGAGTCCGTGACACCCCAAAGCCCCAAGGATCGAAATTGTCATCTTGTGAACGATCTTGAATCAGGCCGGTGAAGTTGTTCTTCAACATGCCGTGAGCAAGGTCGACGAATTTGTGCAGAGCAGTCACTATCCTATCAGTTTCAGTCGGGTCAGCTTCTGCGTATTGCTTCAGAGAAACGGATCAGTAAAGATGGTACAGAATTATGCATGATGGGTCATAGGATGACGGTCTTACAGTTAGGCCAAATGCCAATAGTGATCGCGCCCAAATGCCTCTTGTCTGTCGCGTGGTCTCTGGACCTAGCCAGCCATCCTCTGCTTGCGTGTTCAAGGCATAGTCGAGGAATGCTTTTGCCTGGTCTTTCAGACGCTGATCATCGAGGGTCCAGGCTAAGGGGACTATGTAGTTGAACCAGTAGGGCGCCGCTTCGTTGAGTTCACTGTACTCGTATTCGCCGCCAAGCCATGTTGACCGGTGGACATAGCGATAGAAGTCGAACAGATGACCCCCAAGTCCTTCCGCGGACAGCTTTATTTGATCACGCAGCCATCCTGAGGGCTTCACAGCTCCAAGCGGGAGGCTGTCAAACTTGAAAGGCATGAGATCTAGAAACACTTCTTAGCCAAGAACTGGTATTGTGCAAGCGTATGAGAGATCGCAGACTGACCATTCTCATGGGACTCCGCTTGAATGCTCGCACCGGGGAGCAGCACGACGGAAAACAGAGATGTCCAAAAACTAAGTGATCTCATGACGAATGATGACACAAACGCCTTGGGAAAAATATTTTTGGTAGACGTACATTGATGTTGTGGATTTGTTCATAAATAACTGTCATGATTATCCAATACCGGGCTGCCACCCGGCAGTTGCTCCGGTCCGTAAAACGAACATTGCTTGATATCTGAATGTAGGGGAGCATATAGATTCAAAAGAGGAAGGCCTCTATGCATATCGATAAATGACGGTCGGATGACAATATTCTCACACATTTACCTGGTAAAGGCTAATTGAAGAATCTTCGTTTCAAAATGAAACGCGGCTGTCATCAATTGCTTATGCTAGAAAGCGATACTACTTAAGAAAACTGTGCAATGATTCATCATAACTATCCTCTGAGTGTTATGTTTCTTCCCAGACAATAGAGTTCAAATCCCGTGTGTTTCCGGTCTATCTACCAGCAATGTAGTCTGTCGCCACTCGCTGTTCATGATGCAGTCGCTCAACGTGAGTACATGAGCTCGTAGAACGGATCCGGGCTGTAGTTCTTCAGGCTCGCAAGCCTTTCCACCGAAGGCACGTGCTCTCTAAGCACCTTGTTATAGAATTCCCTCGCCGCAAGCCACCAGGTAGACAGCTCGCCGCGCCCAACCTCAGAGATTTTAGGCCAGGGCCCAGCAACTAGCCGAGAATTGCACCGTGCATATCTTGGGTCGTATGGCACAGTCTCATTTGAATTGTACTTGGCCGAGTATTCAAGTCCTCGGCGCAAAGTACTATTCTCGAAATGGAACAGGTCATGACCCTGATTCCACGCGATAAGGGAGGCGTGAAGACTAATACCAAGGCCAAATTGGACATGACCTAAGGGCAGAGAGGTCAGTATGTATCAGCATTGTGGAATGGGAGAAAGTGCAATGGGCAGAGGCTCACCTTGGTCGCGACCAGACTCAGAGGACTGCCCAGTCTGGGGGTTTATGAGTCCCTTAATACCTCCACAAACGTTATTCTGGTACTCATTCATTGCATAATTCCACATAACAACGTCTTCGAGGTAGATTGAGATTGCCATTAGCGATTGTACCATGGCGATCCCGTAATTAGACTGGCCAATAGACACGACGGCCGGAGCCATCACCCGGTAGAGCATGCCTGAGAAGCCGGTGCTACCTCTGTATGACTCTCCTTCCTCAATCCAGCCCCCTTCACTTCTGAGAATCTCGGCGGCATTGACAAAAGCCAAGCCCCCATGAACCCCTAAGGAGTTGTCGAGGCCGGTGAAGCGCTTCAGAGTTGTCCCCCAAGCGTCGATGATGGATGTCGCCTTGTCAAAATGGCGTTGGTCGCGGGTTATGTACCAAGCAATTGTGTTATACAGCGCAGCCCAACCATCTCTCTCGAAGCCACGGTTCGTGGTGACAACGCCTCGACTAATCTCCTCCATCACTTCGGACATGGTGTAGTTTGAGCTGGCACCCGGAAGAGCGATGAAGCGTTCCCAGGCCGATTTCCAGGGCTCCTGCTGCTGCAAGACTCCCTCGCGAACCCTTTCCATGTCGTCGTGGGTGAAGTCGATACCAGGGTGCTTGAATTCATAGTTGAAGGTCTTGGTGAATTTGACGTCGGAAGCGCCGCTGTGGTGAACGGGGAAGAAGGGTCCGACTTGGGCAGAAACTGGGACCAGCCAGGCGGCGGTAATGGAATAAAGTAACGGAATTGTCTGCTTCTTGAACACGAAGGAGGTCATCAACAGTTACCAATGCCCCAGGGATACTTTACGGGCCAACTCTTACCTTCATCATGTCAAGTCTATGCATGGCCTTGAATCTAGAAGGGTAAGATACAGAAACAGTTCCAAAGCTAGCCAGAGAAAGTGACCTTACGCTTAGCAAAGTATACGACACTTTTGACAATTTCTTATCCTCCCACTGTGCTCCGCACCTTCCGGCGCGAGTAGCCTCCTTGCGCTGTTCATTGACTCTATAAACGACATGCCAAGAATTAAGCTTCTCAGGCGTGGAAGTGAGCGGGGGAAAGGAAGCCGGTGACCTACATGCTGCGTTTCAAGGTCTTGTGCCGATGGAGTGGGAGTGGACTCAGTTTGGGGTCCCCCGCACTGATCAGCATTCCGGTCGGAGTGACATCCATGCTCCGGGGCAAGTCACGGCCCGGTACCGGTGTCGAATTGCAACACTCCTTTTGCGTCAAATACGTTTTGTAGGATCGCAAGTGGTGATTAGGTCGCGCTGAGAAAGCAATCTCACGTCGCGAGGCGCCTTTTGGCTTCATAAGATCAGGAATGGTGAAACTTACCACGTTATAGAGATGTGTAGTCTAAGTTTACCGAGTCGTTCTTGACGGACTGGACAAGTGCTGCTAAGGTTACCACGAAAGATGAGAGATGCCAAGCTCGAGATCAAGACTAGAAATACAATACACCTTTGCTTTTTTACTCGCACATCTGCATTTGCTCGTGTGTAAGCTGATGGTTCACATTTGAGAACTTCAAGCTCGCACCGTCGTTTGGGTGAGCGCCAATTTCTTGGTTGAGTATTCGCTATAACATAAGAATAGCTCAACATCCTATCAAATGTGCAATATAATATCTAGGACGCAAAATCCTAGTCAGAGTAACCGCGTGCTTTCACGGGGCAACCTTGTTATATCCGTCAGTCTCTCCCGAATCGGTCTCATACCACTTGACGTCATCTAAATACAGCGTTCTCTGGGCATCGCTGTAGTTTTCGGTGTCTACATAGCCGAGTGTGTGAGCCGAGTTCATATATGTCCATAGGAGAGTTGGGAGTTACGTACCGTAGGCATATTGGCCATTCTTAAAGTACCAGCCGCCCAGCGTGTCCCCATCCCATGTGCCAAACCCAACGTTGATATTCTTCTTGCTGTATACGAGGACGCCATCCCACCAAACTTCATACGCCCCGCGAGCTTCTCTTGACACCTTCATACGGACTACCACATTATGCCAGGTGTCCCTCGCGACATCCTTGACAATTGTGGCGGTTGTAGGATCGCCGCATGCGGGCCTGTGGGCTGCGATGACAGAATTGCCCGAGATCTCAAGAGTCCCACACCAAGACGAGCAACCGCCAGGGCAGAACTGCTGAGAGAAAATTGTTTGCTTGTTTGTCGGGAACTTACCAGACGGGACGAAGATTCTGAACCCCTGCCATCCTTCCTTCGTCATTTGCTGGACGTTGGTTGTAGTTCCCTCTTGAAAGACACAAATCTCGACGCCTTTATCATCGCGAGTGCCGTCAAAGTTACTCTCATCGAAGAAAAGCTCGAGGTTGCCGCCCATAACTTTGGCTGCTGACGGGGCTTTAACATTGCATGCCTGGAAGGGCCCGAGACCGTTGGAGAAGTCGGCAGAGAATAGGGTTCCAGCGGTTGCGAGGGAAGAAAACATCAGAAGGACGAGGGGGATCTTGTTCAGGAGAGCCATAGTCGCGCCGAATGCAATAGGTCAAATGGGTAGATGCTCTGGCTTTGGGTTAAGGACTCCCTTAGCGTTTTGCTATTGCGGGAGGCAGATCTTTATAGCAAACCACACGTAGTCTTCGTTACGGCCTTTCTAATGATGAAACGCGGACCCCGAAGGTGCCAAATGACAGTATGGTGTGTACTCCACAAAGATCTGCGCATCTAACCCTGTTTCAGGCACAGTCTGGGGAGGAAATGAGAGTCCGCACTCAATGGGTACAAGCGGGAATCAATAGTCCGTTTCGCGAGGATCATTGTACGTCGAGCTTCGCCTTGATACCAATAGATGATTTAAGGGTCTCCAAAACCTTGGGCATGGCGAGAAGTTCAGCATTCAGCAGAGAGAGGAAGCCTTGACGGCTTCACACTGCCTCCTTCGGTCCCTTGTCATCAATGATTCGACCAGCTTAGGTATCCACGAGAAGCACACGACTAGACCGCGTTGATGCCCACATCTCTGTCTACCCCAAATGTGCTCCTGTAGTTACGATCTC
Source organism: Clonostachys byssicola (assembly GCA_902006505.2). Taxonomy (NCBI): domain Eukaryota; kingdom Fungi; phylum Ascomycota; class Sordariomycetes; order Hypocreales; family Bionectriaceae; genus Clonostachys; species Clonostachys byssicola. The sequence continues at coordinate 3,408,284 of CABFNO020001240.1, forward strand.
GTCGCCCTCGAAACAATCTTCGTGACGTGTCTAATTATCGGTAATTGCTCCGTAACTCTGGTTGATCATCCGACGAAGGTCGCAAGGCTCCGAGGGCTTGGTGCGGCAAAGACATTTCCACCACTTAGTGACTCTTGACTGGTTGTAGGATTCCCAAGTCTTCCTCCAGCCGGGCCAAGAGCGGGCCGATCGAGACTTTACTCCATGCATCCACCTAATTCAGCAAACAACCACCTTTGAACACCCCCCCTTCCCTTCACCCGCCGGGCCATTTCTCGGACCCTTCTCATATAGAGAGCGAGAAAGCTTGACCGAGAGACTGGCATTTACAAGATAGAGTCCACATATACCTATGCAAGAGGGGGAGCGAAAGAAGTTTTACATAGTGTCTATTCTAAGAAAACACTCTTGCCTAAATCAAAGGGCTGATCACGGCGTATACGGCAACTCATGGACTGGTAACTCCTATGATTCTATGCTTAGCCAGCCACCCGCGCAATAAAAGACCCCTTCTAGCAATCGCCGTTTATGTGAAAACTAGAGAATGCTATATTTGGAACCTCGAAAAGCAAATGAGTTTATTTGATACATTAGACTTCTCACTTCTGGTCTCAGATTCACGTTTGGTCTCTATTTAAGACCTATCTGAACTGATCTTGTGGCAAGAAAGATGCTATTTAAAGGTCTTTGGTTCGCCACAGTTTATTTTGGACCTCGCCTCTCGGTGGGGCTGACCGTTTTGCCCCTTTGAGTAATAGGGAAGACATTGTTCAGATATGTAAGATTCACTTGGAAGAGATTGTATTGTCCTAAGCATAAGTTTAATAAATATTCCAGGAGATTTCTTATTTCTCTTCGTGCTAGATCAAGTTGGCACGTTAATCTAACGCTCGTCAACCACGCATTTCTCGGCATGAGTAAACGCCCACTTTGGAAAATCCCTTTGCTTTGGGTTCTTCCTCGGTGCAGAATCTGTAGATTTCCTATTGAAGAGGATGAACATTTCGTTATAGGTGCGAGAAAAAGCGAAAGGTTTCCAAAGTAGCCATGAGTAGCTGACCGAGTTACGGCTGTAGTGACGGTGGATGGTTATCGGACGCCATCTTTCACGTACTCTGCAAACCAAAGCTTCCAAGACGAAGATCTCGGACGACGCATTTATTGCAGCAATCATGTTAGCAGCTGGTTGCATGATGAAGTGGCCATTGGTTGCCATCGCGAGTGTCTCGAATTCGCCTGCAAGCTGGTGCCGTGGGCTGAGTTCCGACCAGCCTCTGATCAAGAGACATCTTCTATGGCGAAAGCTAGGCTCAACTACTCCAGCACCAATTTTAAGCAGTTACGGTTTAAAAACAATTTGATTGACATCTACGAGAGACATATTCCCTCAGAGCAAGAAATACATGACGGCCGCAGCCAATCCTCAACCTCTTCGCCTAGCATTAACCAGGGCGCCGCAATCGGAACACCTATTTCTCGTCTGTTTGCAAACAGCGTCTACTGGTATAATCTCACCCCTTTCGAGGAGCAGCACAGACTCCAGGTCTTGCGGGAAGAACTAGGATGGAGACTTAGCGAGACCTTGAGTCCAAGCCGAAAATTACCTTGCGAAATATCAACTGTGATCGCTGACCACCTTATCCAATATTACACTATCGCGGCATCTCTGGTACTACCATATGAAGGGGAGTCTACTGCTAGAATGTCAAATGATATTTGGGCAACATATATACAGATCGACGGCAGATCATACATATCCTGCCTATCAAATGTGCCGACAAGCAAGAACATGAAACTAATTCTACAATCCGGCAGCCGAAATGAAGAAGACGCTCTTTACATATTGGGAGATCATATGGGAATCCATGAAATTCATTTCTCCAGTGGCCTGTCCGAAGCGACTAAACCAGCTGCATTTTCCTCATGGTGGCGCGTCCTTCCCCTGGACTCCAAGCAGGACAAGCTCACCTTTTTCTCAGATGTGAGTTCCTCATCTCTTCTCGACTACAGCCTTTCTTTCTGTTCCTGACAGGGCGGCTTCTTCAGGGCATTAAACTTCAATCACTATCAAATTATATTGCAAGGCCAAATTCCCAAGGCCCCTTCCTCGCTGAGCATATGCTGTGGGCCGAGCCAATCACCATAAGCGAACTATCTAGTCTGAAATATGTATGCTCGAGATGGTATGATGTGTATTCACACGGCTTAGGTGCCTCTAGAATGATTCCCATCACCCTAAACGCCCCCGGCTGTAACGGTTATTCTGTTTACTTCCGGCCGTGGCCAGACAATAATGCTATCCTCGGTCTCTCAGGTGTCCATGAACACAGGGTTGGCCAAACGTTTGATTATCATAGAACAGCGGTCTATTGCCCATCTAATACAGTTTGCACTTTCGTGCCGATGAAAGACGGAGAGAATATACACCAAGTCTGGTATGGGTGCTCCTTACATCCTGCGAATGCCAGCCATCTTGCTGTGAGTTCATTCAAACACCGCCCCATGCACATGACAGCTTACTTATAGTTTTATGTGGCAGTTGGTGACGACCTCTGGGCGGTGCTTGATCATCATCGTATCGAGCCATGGTGGCTGCCCAGTAAGGCGGCGAAATATAGACGAGAAAAAGGAGTATATCTGGAAACTAGCAGCTACCGCCTCGTCGACTGTAGAGGATCGGTTGTGGCTTGTGTATGATAGCTCGAAAAACGACGTGCTCGCAGGGTTAGCTAGTCCCAGAGCCGGGGAGGATGTTTCATTGCCATCACCGCTGGATATAGCAACGGCGGATTTTACAGAGGAAGAGCAGTCTCAGCTTCACTCCGAGTCTCCGTCCGTTTTCGTCTGGGAACAATCGATATGCTAGTTGCACCATTGTCTCGAGATATGAGGTTTGTTAACCTCAGGTAGCTGAGACTGTGTGGGTGAAGATGGATATAAGCAAATATTTTTCAATCTTGCATGAAATCGCTATTTACTTGAAGTTTTAGTGCTTCTGTGGGTAGATTTCTGGGGCGCCGCATGAATTTGGTGATTATTCAACACGGCGGACGCGAGTTATGCCGACGGACCAATCCCAAGACTGACAAATCAGCCAGAAAGCAACACAATCTGCAATGTATAAAAACGAGGCGGGACTTTTGTTTCATTTTTCGGATCGCTTCTTTCACCAAGATCATTATTCACGCACATCCCTCAATCCCCAATTTCCCACCCGCTCGTCATGGCACACAGGGCAGAAATCCGCCACCAGCCTCCCACGGCATTCATCACCGGCGCCAATGGTTACATTGGGGCGGCCGTATGCAAAGCTTTCATCAGGGCTGGCTATCGCGTCTTTGGACTTGTTCGCAGGCCGGAGTCGGCCGCTGATCTTATTCGCAACGAAATCATCCCCGTCGTTGGCTCGTTGGACGACCTGAGTTTCCTGGAACAGTTGTACACTCAGGCCCCAACATTCGACGTTATCATAAATAACATTGAGGGATTCGGAGATTACGAAGTCCTTTTCACCAAGATCAGTGCCCTTGTCAAAGAACTCGCCACCAAAAGCAATGCCGGTGGTGTCAAACCACTACTTCTCTGGAGCTCGGGTTGCAAGGACTACCCCCTTTCACCCTTCCACGGGGATGCAGGCCTCGCCCCTCTCACGGAAGAATCTCCCATCCTTTCTGCTCTTCCCCCGGCACGCGTAAGGGCGGAGACGTCTCTGCGAGTTTTCGATCTGCATGAGTTAGTTGATGCCATCATTCTTCGCCCAACCTCGGTATACGGATACTCCAGTAGCTACTACGGGTTCGTCCTGGACCATGTGAAGAACGAGAAAGCAAGAGGCGCGAATGTCTTGCGCATTCCAGGCAACCCTAATAGCGTCATGCACTCCCTTCACGTGGATGACTGCGCCGAAGCATACGTTTCACTTGCACAGCATCCTCGACGCGAAGAAGTCGCTGGTCAAGCGTTCAACATTTCCGGATACCGATATGAGACTGCAGGCGAGACAGCTGCGGCACTTGCCCAGGAATATGGGCTCAGCGGCGGTGTCGAGTTCGTCCCAGTTGAAGATGCACAAGGCAAAGACTCCAAGCTAGAAAACCAAGGGGCTCTTTCCCTCGTTTTCTACTTCTCACAGTGGATCGGCTCCGACAAAATCAGAAAGGTGACAGGTTGGACGGATAAGCGAGGTTTATTTTGTGAGAACCTCCATGTGTACCGGCTGGCGTATGAGGCTGAGCAGCAAGGAGGCCATGAGAACATCAATTTGATCAACAATCGAATTCATCTCATTAACCAGAGTTAGGCAAAGCAGCCTAAATCATCAATACATGGTTTATCTTTTGAAAATTACCCCTCCCGATAGGACAACGGTGTGTGCTAGGTCTCATCTGGAAAGGAGATTGGGCCTCAGATCACTCCTGGCTATCGAAAAAAATAACACATCTCACTAGTTTCAAAGGATCTCCATCACTAGAGATTGGGCAAATAATTGCCAGCCATAGCTTGTTACATGATGCCGATTTCAGGGCTCTCTTAATGGTTAAGACTTGTAGCATTGCTACCACTCTATTCCAACTCTAGGTTTACCCGTCTATACAGCTTCTAGCATGCTCATTAGCCCTTTATGCTAGTATTCATCCCTTACTTCGTGTTCCGAAATACTACAATTACATTATGGCTTGCTGCCCTCATCGCTGCTTCGGTGCTCAACCTCGACAGTAATAACAGTAGTGCGGGCGATTCCTTTAGGTCCTAGAGGAGTGGTAGCAATAGCCCTCTCGGAGTCGCTGTCCCCCCAGCCGTCAATATGATCCAGACCCCTTTCCTTGCCCTTGTTCTTCGAACTCACAGGACCCATGACAAATGTTTCAGTAGTAACGTGGCCCTCTTATGGGTCAAATTGGGGGTATCGATGTCGGTCGCGGCGAGACTGGGAGTTGGTAACAGGTGTGCGGGTCGGTGGGTGTGAGTTTTCGTTGGCCTTGGTTTTGCTGTCGTACCGACGCCGAGGAGATTGGGTTCGACATGTCGAATGAACTTTCGGAATTTTGGGAGGGAGGCACATATGATGATAAGGTAATCTTCGACTTGACTGCCAATGCATAAAAGTGAGCAAAAGTCTAGGTAGCAGCAAGAGGTCGAGAGCACTCACGCCTACACGCTGACAACTCCAACTATCCAAGGACCATCTGAACAGCCAAGCATCTGTGGCAATAAGGGAACGCGAACAATCGATGTTATGGCAGTCAACAACTCAATACCAAAGATGATTACCAGACTAATCTTCTAATGTCACGGTATATGAAGCCCCGCAACCACCGGTAACGGTAAGATAAAGAGAATGACATCGCTAATGATGTTCGCAATGGCTGTGGCAATATAGAGACTCGGTAGATTCAAGCAATGGCCGTGGGTGATCGTAGCATCCCGGCTTTTTTTTGAATCGGTTGGCAGACGAAAATCAATGATGGCAATCGTAGCCAGTCCGCTATTTAAACCATTTCTAGAGAGAGAGTTGGGGATAAAAAACCAGAAGAGACAACTTCGCAAACGAGCAGCAGATGGGGCAGAAGGCAGCGATATACGTATCCTAAACATAGTCAATTAGCAGGGGCAACCCAAGTTCGCTTCTTGTTGCGGCAGAGAACCATTACCAGTAGGAAATTGTTATAATCTGTGATTGGTGATTCCCAAGCGTGGACGCCTCCAATTGCGTTTGCAAACATATCTGCAGAGTCCATCCAGCGCCTCGATGCACGAAACTGATCCGCAACAGAATTGCGTAGCATAAACTCAGACATGGAGAATGCCATCAACCATTCACAGGCGAGAAGTTAGCATTCATCATGATGCTTGGGCTAACATTCAACCCACCACTGATATTATGAGCAAAACTTATAGATAAGTCAGTCCCAAGCTTCAAACCCCCCAAAAAAAAGAAAGAAAAAGTGAGAAATATACAATCATCTACCTAAACTTTACCAGCCAGGAACAGCTTCACATACATCTGTTGGCTGAAGAAAAGAAGCGAGACGGCGCCCCCAAAACCTGCGATGAAGTAGACATCGGGTACACCAATCCTCTAAGTGTTATCAAATCCAAATGTGTAGCCATTCGGTGCTAGCATTACTACCGGCACGCCATTAATTGTTGTCATTTTCGGACATTGGTAAGGCTAATAAGAGGCTGTCAAATTGTCGAGGGGTAAGGAAGCCTAACATATTCAAGGAAAGACGAATGGAGGGATCTCCGGGGCAGGACAGAAAGAAAACGCAGGCCGTCGATCTTTTTGAAATACCAATAAGCTGTCCCCCTCCTTGCCTCGACCAGTGCATATGAGATCGAGCAAGCCCGCCCGCGGATGAATCACAATCCCACTCAGCTGATCCACGTCAAGCATACTATCAGCACTAATCCATGAAGAGTCGGCAATTCGGAGAGTTTGTGTCTTGCTAACAGCCTAGTTTCCCACAGTTGTCTGATCCGGGGTCATTGAAGCAGAGCCAAGGTACCTTCAACAAGATACTCCTACGTGATGTAGCGCGCGGACAAGGTCGCGGTATACTTTCAGCTGTTGATCGGCCTCGCACTTTTATCTGTAAGAAGAATGGTATGACATGAAGTCCTATGCGGCTAACTCCATGAAGTTCATCTGAGCAGATCATCTTTCACCAATACCGAACCACTACACCGAGCCTCCACACGCTTAACGAGATTTCAGCCTGTGTACTAAGCGAAAGACAAATGAGGTCATATTCAGAGAGGGTTGAGCCTTGTATTTACTGGTCGTCGCGTTCTTGGTTGTGGCGTTGGATTGATTTTTATCCGTTGATTGCTGTTGGGCAGCAGTTTTTAATAATATTATTTATAAAAAAAATCTTAATATAAATAAAGGCTGCTTTAAGACTATAGGAAGTTATATATAAAGTAGGTAGATAAGTCTATCTGAATATCTAATAAGAAATAATTTTATATTAGTAAAATAAAGTTATTATAAAATATTAATAAAATATAAATTAAATTCTTATAAACTTTACTAGTATATAGAGTTATTTATTTTATTTAGCTAAGTACTCTTTTAAATAATTATTAATACTATTACTACTGCTTTTATTAAAACTAGCTTTTAGTATTTATATATTAGCAGTAATTACTATGTAGCTTATAATACTCTAATTATACTACTTGATATAATACTCTAATTAATTTAATCCTAACTTACTCTAGGTATCTATCTGGTATAAGTTATTTAATTATTATAGAAGTCTTTTAATATATATTTTGATATTTATTTTTTAAAAAAAAGAAGCTTTAAAATAGTAGTATTTTATTTTAGTAAAGAAAACTAAGTTATCTTCCTTCTAGGGGACCTTTAGAAAGCTTTTAGGGTACTTTACAGAAGGGGGGTAGCTAACTTGAAGAAAGTGGGTGGCCAAATAACCCAACCCGGTAATTCTTGCTCTCGGATACCTCCGTCATGATCATGGGATCACACCTTACATTGGCCCCCAATAGTACTATGTATAATATTGTGCCAGATTGCCGAAAAGTACTTTGGTATTACTCTGCCACGGTGACAGTCGGGGTGGATATACCGCCAAATCAGCATGGACCATGTGGCATTAGGTGAGACAGGTGAGTCGATTGTGAATCTAGTTGCTTACCATGTTACCTTCCTTATTGCTCTGCCTGCAGCAGATCGTCATCCGCCTTTGCCTTTTTTCTCTTTTTTTCTTGGAGGCGCTGCTCTCTTCGGGCGGCTGCATGATGTGTTCCCCAACAGTTTCTTGAAGTCAACCGCATAGAGATCGAGCCATCTTGCGACTGCGCAAACATGACTTTCCCAAACACGACGGGCACTGGCGATGCAGAGATCCTCGACAGCGGCATCGCCAGGCTCGCCGTCAATGCCGTCGTTGTCGCCTCCGTCATGACCGCCCTGGCCTTGGTACTGACCTTTACTCGTTTTGCGATCCGAATCCAGGGAGGATGGGGAAGCGACGACACCGTCCTCGCGGTGTCGCTCATATTTCTCATAGTGCAACTTGTTTGCCAATTCCTCCGTAAGTTGGTCTGCTGCAGTCATCTTTGCCGTCTGAGGCAGTATTTGTGCCCCTCTTTCATTCGGGATATGTGCTGGAGCGCGTCGCGAAGCAGTCTTGAAGCATACTTGCTAACGTTGCTTCTTCTATAGTTGCCTTTTGGGCCGGCGAGGGCTGGAGCATGGAGGATATGATGGTATACCCTGATAGGATCACCAGGACATTACAGGTTAGTGATCAGTCGATAAGTGGAAGACTCGGCGGTTCACCCGTACGCTTGACTGACTCGTCCCAGTTGATCGTCTTTCCTTCCTTCAGCTATGGTATAGCGACCGCTCTGATCAAGACCTCGATTCTGCTTTCCTACAGACGCATCTTCGGCCACATGAAGAAGGTTAGGATATCGATCTGGATTCTACTTGGCCTTACCTGGGCTTGGTGTCTGTCAAACATCTTCGGCATGGCTTTCCAATGCTCTCCTATCCGCAAGGCGTGGATACCCGAGACTCCAGGAACATGCATAGATTTGATTGCTTTCCTCTGGGGGAACTCTGTTTCCAACTTGCTCATCGACTGGTTCATCCTGGCCGTGCCAATTGGCCCGGTACTCAAGCTCCAGCTCCCTCTAGTCAAGAAGATTCTCGTCGGGGGCGCGTTTCTGTGCGGATCGCTGTAAGCGCCTTCTTCCTGGTCTACTTTGCGTCTCGAGGATCTTTAGTACTGACACTTGCTTGCAGTGCATGCATTGCCAGCACAATCCGGGCAGCCCATACCAAGGACTTTAATCCAGCTGATCTCGGCAGTGAGTTCTTCGACTAGGCTATTGTTATAGCCACCGATAGCTAACATGTACTTATTGCAGGAACGGTCTACTATGCTTCTATTTGGATCTACATTGAGCCTCCGATGGCCATCATCTCGTGTTGCCTGCCTTTTCTCAGCAGGGTTTGGGGCGCCCGGGCCATGAGGGGAGTCAAATCTCTGACGAATCGTGTCACGAACAGCAGCAAGGGAGGCGCCAAGGACTCATCGACAGGGGCGAGCAACAATCAGTCGAGGTTCATGGCACTCGAGAGCTCGCCTGGGGAGACGAGCCGCCATTGGGACGATCGTCATCAAACAAGCATGGACTCTAGGAATATCCGCAAAACCACGACTACCATGGTCCACGGTCACGACGCAAACCCGGCCATGGAACTGAGGCCCTACGAATTCTCTGTGAATGGGGCACAAAGGACTGCCAGGACGGAATCACAAAATTCACTGGTATAAAATAATGCATGGCCATAGAACTGTTTTTTTGGGTGTATATTACAGAGCGCGCATCAGGCCGGAGTTGCTGGGCTAACGTGCATTTCAACAAGGGGGTTTGTTCACGTGTTGCTGAAGGATTCTCATTGCAACGCAGCTTCGGCGTTGCAAACTGTTTAGAAATAGCTTTTGCAATTATTGAATTATATTTCTTCTTCAGGTTTAATGGGTATTGATTTGAATGTAATATAAGCGGTAGCAGATTAAAGCGCATAGTCGGCGTTACCGTTGCCTCTCCTTGCATCATCTGCCGCGCGCGCGTATCCATGCTCCTTCGATCCTCTGCCGCGTATCCATGCGTCCGGGGAACGTCTTACCACCCATGATTACGAAAATCTGACAGCTCACCATGCCGAGATGCACGTCGGATCCTATGTACCGACATGTCACTTCTAGCAGCGTATCTCTTGCTGTTTACAGTAGTATCCGTCGAGGGTTGCATAATCCCACTCTCCCCCACTAACTTCATACGGTCATAACTTCAGGATTGCCCGTCAGAGTAGTATCCCCATCGTGGCAACATTATGCTGTCAGCTTCAGTACCGGGGCATCTCCATCGTTGCAACATCATGCCGTCAGCTTCAATGCCGGGGTAGTACTGGAGGGGTGCTACCCCCTCAGGATTTTAAACGCCGTTCACCCCGTTGCATCCAAAATGGCCCCTCTAAGACCAATGGCCCCCAAGGCATTGGCATTGATGCAATGATGCGTGAGGAGTGACTAAAGGCTTGGCACACCTTGGGCGAAATTACATGTGACATCTGTTAGTTGAACACCTTGTGTGGGGAGTGAAATCAAATGGAAAGAATACAGTTGGTAGATCTGAGTTGGTAGATCGGTTTACTTATCATGCGCATATGGGCTCGTAGGCAGCGTCGTTGTTTGCGTGCAGATATTCTCATCACCAAGTCACGTTCACAGAACCTCAATTGAATCAAAATGGCCCTGATGGCGACCTTGACCGGCTCGACAGCGTACCTATGGTACTCTGCTGCCGTAGCATTTGCTCTGTATTATGCGGTCATCATCTTCTACCGACTGTATCTTCATCCCCTGGCACGATTCCCCGGGTCGAAGCTCGCGGCCGCCTCAAAATGGTATGAGGCGTGGTTTGATCTGCGGCCTCATCGCCCAGGAACGTTCTTTGAGGAGTTGCATCGCATGCATGAGGTTTACGGTACGGCCACCCCATCCGAGATCTCCAGTGACTGCCGACAGCATATCGCGTGGCAGAGCCTGGGCTGAGATCTGAGCCGGTGCCTGAATCTGACCAGGTCATAGGCCCCGTCGTCCGTGTCAACCCTGATGAGCTGCATATCAACGACTCGACATTTGTCGAGAAGATCTACGTCAATCCGGCTAGTGTATGTCGACCAAAATCGGAGAGACTGTTTGGAATCAAGTGGAAAGTCTAACAATCTGATTGTAGGGAGTCCGCAACAAGTATCCCCCCTCTGCGTTGATGATTGGCGCACCCGAGTCAGGTAAGCAACTTAGAGGAGCATCATGACCTCGACCGAAATGCCCAGCCTGACAACTGTGTCCTAGGTGCCGGAACCATACATCATGATATCCACCGGAAAAGACGTCTTGCCATGGGCGCCAAGTTTTCCAAGCAGGAGGCAGCCACAGCGACGGAACTCATCTACGACAACGTGGAGCTCGTACTCAAGAATGTAGATCGCCACATCAAAGAGCGTGGAGTGGCGGAAATGCGAATCAACTGGATGGCATTCAGCTTCGACACGCTTTCCGGCTACCTCTTTGGCAAGCCCATGTGTATGCTCGAGGACGAGGAGATGACTAAAGGTTGGTTCAGGACAGTCAAGGCTGTGGCTGTCACTACACCGTTTGCCAAGCAGTTCCCGTGGTTCATCCCAAACGCGACCAAACTACCCCTGTGGGTGATTAGGGCCATCTCGCCAGACATTGCCAGGATTGCCAAGCTGAGATGGGTGAGAGGCTCTGTGATTGAGTAATCGAGTGTGCGCATACTTGCTAACAGACATTTCCAACAGGATCTGGACGCCCAAGCGGCGGAGACTGCCAAACAGTACGCAACCGAAGATCCAGAGAAGCCCAGCTCGTTTCGTGAACTTTTCCGCACAATCCTCTCGTCTCCAGTGATCAATGACGAGGAGAAGAAGCCCGAGCGCATTGCCCAGGAGGCCTTTGCCGTCATGGTTGCCGGCAACGACGCCATCATGTGGACCTTTGCCACTGGAACGTACTACATCCTCGCGAACAAGGAGAAGATCATGCCGCGCCTCCGTGAAGAGCTATTGAAGGTGATGCCGGATCCGCATGACCGGCCCTCGGTCACAGAGCTGGAGCAACTGCCATGGTTTGTAAGTAGAAACCCCGGTCGAGTCGCTCTGGCAAGCATTTTTTTACTAAAAGCTATTTTAGGGGGCCATCATCAAGGAACTACTCCGCATCTCGGCTCCCCTGCTTTCGAGGCTGCCCGTTATTGCTCCAGACGAGGCCCTTCAATGTGGCGACTGGACAATTCCACCAGGGGTGAGTGGCCAGATATCGGCTTGTTGTGATGGCGAGCACCAACTGACCGAACCTCCAGACGCCAATGAGCATGACGTACCGAAACGTTACCATGGATCCCAAGATTTTCAAGGATCCGGAAGCCTTCCTGCCTGAAAGGTGGCTCTCGGATAATCCGGAGCTGGCGGAGATCAGCCGATACCACCTGCCCTTTGGGCGAGGAAGCCGCATGTGTGTGGGCATGAAGTGAGTGATGAGTCCCCCTGCTGCCATGCAGCGGTCTCACTACCGGCGACCCCAGTTACTGACGACGGAAATAGCTTTGCTACCACCGCACTGCACGTTGGTCTTGCGGCATTTTTCCGACGCCATGATTTTGTTCTGCACGACACCACGTACGAGATGGATGTCAAGATGGTCCGTGATTGCTTCAGTGGAGACACGGCCCATGAGAGCAAGGGAGTCCGGATCAAGTATGCTTAACTTAGTTCTGAAGGGTTGAATTATCTCGTCGTAGATTCAGTGGAGACTTGTCGTATACTTTTTCTTAGATATAAGATAAGAGCAAGGGGGCTTGGTTGGGTCAAGAGTGTTTACTGATCTTGGTGGAGACGTCTGGTAAGAAGAGTAAAGGGGTTTGGATCAAGTATGCTCAAAGTCATGAGCTCAATTTGACTAAAAATCATGATACAAGTGTGAATTTTATTTTGTGACGAAACTATCTATACTATTTTAGAGCTCATCCTTGCTATCCTTGGAGTTGCGCTCTTGTCGAGACGAAGAGTAGGTATCCTCTGGCGAGCGAGAAGGTCCTAAAAGTAGGGTTACTACTAACTATCCCCAGCCCTACTGGCTCTTCTTTATTGTACACCATCGTGTCCGACGGCTCACTTACCGTTCAAAATGTCGTCGGCAATCTTTTCAGCCAGGGCGTCTATAGAGGGTGGGTTAGACTCATTGAGCTTTGTTACGTTTGATGGGAGAGGGGCATCGAGGGGCAAAGGAATGCCCAGGGGGGGGGGGGTAAGGAGTAGGGGGTGGAGGAATAAGCGGCAGGGTTCTACTCACAAATTGTCTGAGATGGTGTGCCCGGCGGCAAAACAGGGAATATTGAGGCATCCACAACCCGCAAAGCCTCCACGCCGTGGACCTTGGCACTTGTGTCTACCACGGCCATCTCATTGGTCGACGGACCCATGGCGCAGGTACAGCTGCCATGCGAGACGGGGAAGGCTTGCTTCCGAATAGCCGCGAGGATCTGCTCGTCGGTCGCAACGTCGAGGCCGGGGAACACCTCATCGCCGATGACGACGGGGCTGGTGGCGTTTTGCGTCATGACCTTGCGGGAGAGCTTGAAGGCCGCGACGGCCATCTCCTGGTCGCGCGGGTCGAGCAGCCAGTTGGGCGAGATGACGGGGTTCTGCTTGGTGTCGGCCGATGCAATCGTGACGTTGCCGCGCGAGAAGGGGGCGGGGAGGGCGACCATGGGAGAGACGTAGTTGCCCGCCGGCGCGGCCATGCTGTCCTCAAAGTTGCCGACGTAGGCGTCGAGGGGCATGAACTGGACGTGCGGCCAGTCCGTGGAGAACTTGTCAATGTCCGCCCGCGTCGACTGCGAGATGGCGTCGTCGTCAAACTTGGTAAAGGCGAGGACGTCTCCGCCGTTGTTGGTGAACATTCCGGTCAGGCTTTGGCGGTATTGGATGAGATGGTCGACGTAGACAGCAGCGTCCGAGAAGGAGTTGTGGGTCAGGACATTGACGGCGTACGAGGGGGACATGACGATGTGATCCTGGGTGAGCCCACAAGTTAGCCAAGAGTTGGATACGCATACTGCATCATCAGTGACTACCTACCATCATGTTTTGGCCAACTCCGGGGAGGTCAGCGACGGTATCAATTCCGAGGCCATTGAGCGTAGCATGAGGGCCAATACCGGACACCATCAAGAGCTGTGGCGATCTGGACAGAGAGTCAGCTTCGCGATCAAGTAAATCCACCACCAATCTGCATTGGCATACCTTGCGAATCCCGCCGAAACGATGACCTCTTTGTTCGCCGTGAGCTGATACTCGACGCCGCCGCTTTCGACTGTGGCGCCAACGGCCTTCTTGCCATCGAAGAGGATCTTCTTGGCCAGCGTATCCTTGTAGATGTTCAAGTTGGTGGTCTTGACCAGTGCATCCCGGAGGTAGGACGTAGAGGACGAGCTTCGCGACTGCGTCTTGGAGTCCATGGATGATGGTGGGTAGGCGTAACCAAAGATCTTGCCATCGGCCAGCGCGCCGGCCAGAGGCTTGAGGCCAATGCCCTCGAATCCCTTCTCGAGCCAGGATGAAATAGGGTTGGCCCAGTTGGGGTAGCCGACCTGGACGAGGCCGCCGCCCTTGGCAAAGGCGGCCGCGTCGTACGGTGTCGAGGCATTGGCGAACCGCGTCTTTGTGTTTGGCGGCGTGAAGCTGCCCACCTTGAGGTAATAGCGCAGGAAATTGGGGAACAGATAGGACTCGTCTCCCACCAGCTCAGCCCATTTTGCCAGCGCGCCTTCGTGTGCGCTATCACAAGCAGTCGGTCAGCAAAGCTCGTCTCTCCAGCAACATTCACAGGCACAGCACGAACCGAGGGAACCACAGGTAGTTACGGGAGCTCGCGCCTCCCAGAACCTTGGGGATGGTGTAGTATAGCGCCCTGTCGTCGAGTTGCTATTTTCAGATGAGCAATGTGGTCTCGGAATATGCCCGATCTAGGGCGACCCTTACCGATTGCTTCGTGGTATACTGGTCAAAGTCCAGCTGCGGATTCTTCAGGAACGGGTTCGAGCCCCCAAACATGGAGGCGAGGGCTGGGACCTCGGAGAAGTTTCCATTGGCGAACTCGGCAAAGTCGCCCGCGTTTACCAGCGCGACCGTGTATCGCCCGTCAGAGGCGAGCCGGTGCGCCAGAGTGATGCCAGCGGTGCCGCCTCCGAGGATCACGTAGTCGTACGCTCCTGGGAGGCCGGGGACGCCGAAGTGCGAGCCCAAGAGCTGCTCGGCCGCAATTGCCTCCTGGAAAGCACTGGCGACCGGCAGTGATGTGGCGATGCACCACGCATACGCGAGAGAGCTCACTCGAGGCACTCTCATCATGAACGAATGAATGGCTTTGCTGGGGCGAAAGGCAATGGAGAGCACAGTGACTCGATGATTCAGGATGATGCCGGAACTCAGAGAGCTCTTTGAGCACGCCTTTCCAAGATATTAATCCGTCGAAGGGCTTCGCGTTGGCAAGGGAGCAGCTAGGGGAATGTCAGCACAATCAATTACAAGTTAGAACCAACCAATATCCGGGTTTTAGGAACCAACAATTCCGATACTCATTCAGCTCGTGGAGGCATTCAGTTTCTCTCACCGGAGGTTTCCAGGGCGGCCCATGTAGCATGTAGGTAGTCAGAAACAGGCCCTGTCTCCCACCCCTCTATTATGAGCTGAGGGAGGGGGCCGGGCGCGCATTGCCGAGCCCGACGTTCAGCTTACATTAGATAAGCGAGAACCCAGCAAAGATCTGCTCTCTGGTAGGTAGAGAGAGGTACATGTGGGCAACCGACCAACATACATATCACATGTTTCTGATGCTGCGGTCAGACTGACAGCTAGCGAATCAGAGGAGCCAGATTGCACCATTTTTACTAAGCAGTGGATATCTGCTCGCTTTTGTTGGCTGCAGCTGGTCAGAGCACGACCCTGTCAATAGTCTTATGCTGTTATTAGCTGCAGAATACGTACATAGTATGCTTGGTATGTTGTGAGCTCCCGTTTATGTTACAGCCAGAAGCACGGACTAACGGAGATAATAATCGGACCACGGAGAACGCACAAGGGTCTGCAGCGGCCGCTGAACTCTCACCAACAGCGTTGCAGGACCAACGCTGCTAAATGGCCATTACCCGGGTGGAGAAGAGGCCTACCAAATCCTAAAAATCGCAATCGCCGCAGTGGCGCCTTGAATGGAATATCAAAAGAAGGGGCCAGGGATAATAGCATTGCTGATATTATCATTGCTCGGTCCAGAACCCGATAATCCTTACGGAGAACCATTCAGAAAGTAATCCCACGCTAAATACGCTATACCCTAGATCCTTGCGAAGGATTTGGAGGTATATAGCGCTTCAGCATCTACTGTACTGGAGCGCGTGCGTGGAGAATACGATGATAAACTTTAACAAGCTGCCAGGGCCCGGACAACTCAACGACTGTACTGAAGCTTTTAGTATTCAAAGATAGGGAGATTAAATAAAAATATAGGTATTATAGATATACTAATAAATAGCAGGCCTTTAATTGATAAATATATTTTTTATATTTTTATAAAAAAAAATTATATAGCTGGTACTAAAATATTACTTTCTAAATAGTTCTCTATACTTTAGCCCCTGCTATAATTATAAATAAGACAGTATAACCCTATATTAGATTTTATATAGTAGATTAAGTAAAAATTATAATAATATATTTATTTATTTTATTAATCTTTAGTATTTCTAGAGAAAATCAATATATATATTATTATATACTTATTTTTTAAATTTAAAGCTTTTTTATTCTAGAAAATAGATATATTTATAGTGAACTAATAATTCTAATTAAGTATATTAGATTATATAATACTTCGTTCTAACACCCCTAACCATATCCCTCACGCTATTCCATTTTCCATTGTCCAATATTAGCCTCAAGTTCTTTCTCACCTCACATGATCCCCCTAGCATGTGTCAAGTAAGCCCTGCTAGTTCTACGCCCCTGGGTGTGTGATATTGGTGACGACTCTTCTGAGCTCCGCCGGTCTTTCAATCGGCGTTTTAGTTTAGCATGTCCATCGTCACAAGGATCAAAGGTCAGGAATGTCATTGATAGCCGTCCCACGGTCCAGGATGTCAATGTCGTTGCCGGTATCTCGGTTTGGGGGCCTAGCTGTCCCTGTCATCCTTGACGTCTATCCAATGACAGTCGTTAGAATGCAATCGGCAACCGAGTTGTTGGAGCAGAAGGTTGCGGGACTACAAACGGAAACAAGAGTCGCGACATTAACGGGCCCATAGCCATCTGTACATAAAACATGAAAAGATCCGGCAGCATATCCTCTCTCTCAAGATTGGCGTCCTAATCTGACCCATATTCACAGCCTGACCACGATCAACAATAACCATGGCGCCTCGTGATTTCTTGATTAACACGCGGGGGATGAGGTATACGGGAGAGGCTCTAGTATGAAGCAACTGTGCTGGTCATAGCCGAGACAAGCTCACTAACACTATGTAGGCGGCGCTGAAAGGCAGCGGAGTTGACGAGAACCTTCGGGCTCATGATCAAGGCAAAGATGATGTAGAGTATGGCTCTAATGAGCTTCCGTCTACTTCACGGCCGTGGGGCAAGAGCACCGTCAAGTCTCGTCCACCGGCAGCTCCAGCAGGGCGGCACATTGGGCATTACGCAATGACAACAAGCGTCGCTCAATGGGTAAAGAATGTCATGGCCAGACACGAGCCAACTCAACGGACTTTGGACTTTGTGCAGTCGTTCTCAGCCGATTTTCATGACCTTGCTGAGAAGGAGAGAGAATTAAGCACCGGGTTGCATGACATTGACGCAATCGAATTCACATACCAGCATACATTGGAGGCCTGCGCTGCCATGCTTCTGGCTGCCAATGACACCGACCAGCCAAGTGACCTTATACCCCAGTATCATGCATCGCAGGCTGGCGGAGACGATCATTTCAAGCCATGGGGCAGGCTGCTTACCGGTCTCGAATGTGACCCGCCCATTATCGTCCAGTTTCCCTTTTACCTTTTAATGTGCAATTCATTCACCCTCGAGCCACACGCTCATAGAGAAGATTATGTATACGCGACGTTGACAGGTGTTGACTGGGTAAGACTCGCCCGTTCCCCTGACACTCCCCTTTGCTTGACTTCCTTCTCGCAGAAAACACGATTTAATAGCAAATTTTGCTAATAAGAAACAAACGGCAGGCAAGAGGGCAGGGAAAGTTCAATAAACGCTTCGCTGCTTTCGAAGCCATGGCTCGCGCCGCAGTCCCAACCCTTGATGACGCCAAGGCAGGTCTGGATCGTTGCTTCTGGCGCCTCAGTCTTGGCTATCTGCGTGCAATGAATGAATGTGAAAACTCGATTCCTCTCAAAGCCCCCAGGAAGTCACACATAGATCACGGGCTCGACCCCGACATGGCCATCGCAGCCCGCGGTTTTGATACCATCGGCTCCGCCTACATGTGTCGAGACGGCGCCGCGTTCCTCGACAACCAGGGAATCGACTCGCTGGTTGGGTCTGCCGTCCCAAACGATGTGATGGACCTCCACATCGACATCTACACTGGCGAGACCCGCAACCTGCTTCGGCTGCTGTATCCCTCTGATGTCGGGATTGAGCGGGCCATCCAGACAATGTCCACCGTTCTGTCCAGCATGCTATGTGAGACTATCCGAGGTCATCACCGAGCACGTATGCACAACCGCGAGGATGCCCGCATCTCTTCGACGTCGCCTCCGTACAGCTTTGCACGGGCTCGACACAGGCGCATCTTTGAAGTTCTCGAGTTGTACATTACTAAATACCCGCAGTTCTGGGAGTGGTGAGTGCATTCAATCAAAACGGACGAGCCACGAGGTGGGCGGGATCTGCTAACGCAAAAGGAATAAGGACTTGGAAACTCTTTCGCGCGGCCAAGGCACAAATCACTGCTGCTGGACTTGCAGAGCCGCTCGTCAGCGGACTTAGACGAGCCGGCTCCGAGGACGAGCTGCCAGCATCTCCTGGAAACAATTTCCTCAACAACTACTACGACATGGTAGAGGATGGCTCTACCCAGCTGGCCAAGCAGAAGCCCCTTGGTGTGTCCGAGGATGTCGCGCCCGTCGTACGTGCGATCCATAGCCTGTGGCATGAGCAGCTGCTCGACGGCACCAAGAAGCCCGGGTGGGGTTTCGAGTTCGATGCCAAATCCGACGACCTGCTAGGGAAGGCAGGCGAGATTCTGGAGACTAGAGGGGGCGTTTGTGACGACACTTATAGGTTCACCATTGCCTTTGGAAGAATGAGCATGGGCCTGCCCTATATAGCGTACCATACTGTTGATGCCATCATCATGGCATTTGGGGCTCTATCCCCGTTGGAGGAGTAAAGGCTCTTAGACAACCATTATTGAACTGGCTTGAGAATAGAGTAGTGGGTTTGGAGTAAAGATAGGATTGGAAGATTTAGGGTTAAGTTTAGGGTTACATGACCAATGAGAACAGCGCTGAATTGCAGAAGAAAATTAGAAAAACATAAGTTTGCCGACATGGAACTCTTGCTAATAATCCAGGTGGTAGGATGCCGGCTCTAAAGGTAGAACAGGGCGGTACATGTAACGGGGTGCTAATGTTTTCCATTGGATTTATTCCTGTGCCAGTGACGGATGGTATGGATGTAGGTCTAGGGTAATTCAAAAGGTGTTGCACGTCAGTGTTGTTCTGAGGAGGACGATCAAGTTGTGTTACGAATCAAGATCAGAATGGAGGATATTGACGAGTATGAGGACGATGATCGGCGGAGCCAGCCCAAGCAAGTAACCGTCCCACTTGTTGCAAGTTTTCTCCAGAATTCATTTGCCTCTTGCAGTATTCTAGTGAGTTTACTGGGGTTTGAATAAAGTTAACAGCCTGGTGTGTAAAGAGGGTAGCGCAACAATGAGGAATAACGCAGAGAAGTCACAGCAGCCACCCGGCGACTGATTAGGTAGTTTAGGGCCAATAGAGACAGAAATTTGATCTCCAAGCTGGGTCTTTCCAAGCTGTAATCCGAAATCCAAAGGTTCCTCTTTCGTAAGATGTTTCTGCAAGGAGTGATCCACCTAATCAGGCTATGGCGTCCAGAATCCAGTCGGGTTGGTTTGACCAAGTTGCGAACTCGACCGTAAGTCAACGGATGTGAGCCGAGATACAGAACATCGGTACCGATCCTAGACCGATGTGGCGCAGTGTGTATCATCAGTAAGCGAGTTCTAATAACGAATGGTTCTATATTACGAGAGTAACTCATGCTACCTCAGCTTGCCCGTGGGGCAGCCCAACTTGGCAGTTGGGAATCCCGCCACATCCCGAGACCAAACTTGATTCCCAAGCTTATCCACTGGGTAGGGGCTCATCCTCTCACCAGCTGATGGATCAGAGTGCTTCATTTCTTGCCAACATAGGCCCAGTGCATGTTGCAAATTTCCGCGCGGCATCCTCATGAACCCTTCTGGACGTATCCCCATGGTATTAGCATGCTAATTATCATAAGCACCACCTTCCTCCGTTTGTGGAATGTTAACCCGGATAGAAGCCGTGTGCTTTCAGACTCCAACGGTATACAGACGATTTGACTTGCACGGTCAAGTACTAGCCCTCGGAGAATGCGCCTAACTTTCTGCCTTCTTCACATTGAATACTCAGCTTCAATGTATCGATATTTGTCGTTAAGCGATACAGTCTTTGATAGTGATCCAGACCCTCGGTCTCTATGGACGAATCGATTCTGTAAGCGAGCTCGTTCTATGTCTATTTTTTGACAAAACGAAGGCATGGTCGTTCTATGGAGGAAATTTGCAAACAGTGGTCTAGACGCGATGGGATTTCTTCCTCCGGTTTAATCGGGAAGGTATCATCTTTTCAGCTGTAATCTGACCATCCTGGGAGGTTCCCAACGGTATGGGTCATGCAGGAACAAGATAAGAGGAGCATCAGCATATGTATGAAGACAATAACTTTTCACCAATCAGTGTATCAGAAATCGTCATCATGTGCTGCAAAAGAGGGCTAATAGGATTTGTCACCAGATAATGGAATAATACTTCGACGCCCCTACCTCCCAGTTCGTCAGACAAAAAAAGAACCCGAACATCACGGAGCCCAATTAAAGCGAAGGGTTAGGTTTCCAGAGTGGTTCTACGGAGTGTGGGAGTTGGATGTGTGGGAACCATCTGTGGCTGACCCAACGGCAACAGCTTCGATTGGCCAAAACCCGGGGTTTTCTCTATCAGGTGTGTTGGTTCATGCAGCATTACGGCAGGGTGCAGCGTTGCAACAGTGACATCAACCCTCCCTCGCTAAGTTGTATCATTAGTACATAAAGCGGGAAATTAGCATTTCAGAATCTCAACCTCAAATAACAGCTTTGATGGTTTCTTCGGTCTTGGGTAGTAAACAAAATGATATTCCATTTCTATATCTGTGTTTAAGTGATTGTGAAACCAACCCAGGGAAAAGATAAGAATGTAATGCGGAGTGGTAGCGTGTTGCCGAAATCTAATCGTTCCATTGGATAAGCTACGAGATTAGATCATTCGGCCTAGAGGCTACCTTAGACTCGTTTCAGCCCCTCTCCGGAATGTGGGAGGGAATCTAGACTCAAGCAGATCCTCGCGTGATATTACTACATCGTTGGACTGATATAACAAGCAAGACCCTGGAGCCCATCGTATGCAGGCACTACCCAAACAGGTACATGATTCTTTATTTAGGTAGTTCGCGTTCAGTTCGATGGCCGAGGAGTGCAGGCTTCATGCAGAAGACTCATTCATGAATCCTCCGCGAGGAAATTGAATACACTACGACATCACATCATGAATATTGCCTGCAGGTTGAATGTATTCCTAATTTTAGATGAAATTCATTTTAATCGTCGGTTAGCGAATCGTCCGAGTCCAAAGACTTTTGTATATAAACCCCAAGGTCTACTACTCATATTCCAATCTTTAAACTCACATCTTTACTTCTGTCTTCACTAACATACTTGCTCTTATCAAATACATACTTACTCTCTTCAAGTACACGCTTACTTTGTTCATATATAAACTTCCTCTCTTGTGTCCGGTTACACACTTTCAGCTTGATTTCCCAAATCCAACTCCTCCTTTCTTTCAAAAATATACTCAGTTTCCATCCAATATCAAAATGGTGGCAGTAAAGCAGCTCGGCATCGCCACTCTTCTCTGGCTTGGCCTCGCCAACCAAGGCCTCGCGCTGGGCATCGACGAGACCACCAACAGTCTCGAGCTCGTACAGAGAAGACTAGGCAGTTCTTTCAACATCGCTCCAATACTCGCAAAGCCTAGGGCGGAGGAGATTCAGTTTGATGAACGCGATTTTGATGAGCTTGGCGAGCGTGACCTCGACCTTGTTGAACGAGGGTTCCGGAAGGGATTCAATCCAGGCGTTGCTAAATGGAAAAAGCCTCGCGATCTTGAGGGACGAGGCTTCCGCAAAGGCTTCAACCCCGGTGTTGCCAAATGGAAGAAGCCTCGTGACCTTGAGGAAAGAGGCTTCCGTAAGGGTTTCAACCCCGGCGTTGCTAAATGGCAAAAGCCCCGTGACCTGGAGGAACGAGGGTTCCGTAAAGGTTTCAACCCGGGTGTTGAGAAATGGAAAAAGCCTCGCGACATTGAGGAACGAGGGTTTCATAAGGGATTCAATCCGGGGGTTGCCAAATGGCAGAAGCCTCGAGACATTGAAGAGCGAGGCTTCCGCAAGGGATTCAACCCAGGCGTTGCTAAGTGGAAAAAGCCTCGCGATCTTGAGGAATTATTTTAGACGAGTGCCGTCTACGTTCACTGAAAATACCAGCCTCACGATAAATTCGGCTCCTTCCTCTCCCAGCCGCAATAGCCGGGATGGACAGCGTGGAGGCTACAGGTCTTCATATGATGATTGCTTCAGTACCTTGAGCACATTTGGAGGGGCGTTGTAACAATCGCAGAAAGAACATTGCGCCCAAAAAAAATTTTCGAGTTGATTACATTAGAATACTATGAAAATTCCCCGCAGCTTCAGGTTAGCTATTGAAGTGATGTTTGAGTAACAGGTGTGAATGTGCATAGGGGGAGGGCCTGGCTTATTAAGCGAGTCACGCAATTGGTGATGAAGAGGGTGGTCACGTGCTGTTTCAAATATCGGCCCCACTACACGTCACATGGTCCAACGCCTTTTGTGCATGTTTGGCTTGTTCGTGCTCGGTAGTTGCTCTTTCGTGCAGCTTGAGCCGTGTAGTCGGAGAGTTTGGCGGTCAGAGCCAGCCTAGAGAATGGGCGATTCGTCAAGATCAAGGCAAAGGGCTCCTCTGATCTTCAACGACGCGTCGACTCCGCTCCGGACCAACCAGACCCGTATCCATGTGTCCCACTGACTGGCCAGAACGAAAACGGAGGTAAGACGGGTAAATGTCGGTCAGCGCACATGCATGATATGCGAAATACGCGCGATAAGCACCCGGTCAAGACGCTCTCAGCGAATGAGAACTGAGACTCAACTCCCGCAATGACGGGCCGACATCCTGCTCTCCACCATGTGTGACCCGCCCAGTGAGGGGAGGCGAGGGGAGCAGATGGCTGGTGCTCTGAAAAGTCGGAAGCCGCAAGCAGGCCGGGGCTCGAGAAGAATTGAAGCTTGAGAGACTTCTTTCCATCTCAAGCCAGAGCAGCGGAAGCAAGAGGAAGGCGGAATACCCTGATTATTATGTCTCCAACAGCCGCCAAAGACCCGAATGCATTTCCCTACTGGCAACTGACCGTCCTGGGTGAGTGAATGAGACGCTGTTTCGCCTCGACGCGGCCGATCGCTAATCAATCGCCTTGTTCGCAGCAATATGTCGCTTCTCTGAGCCAATCGCGTTCAATTCCATCCTTGCCTACTCCTACCCGCTCGTCGTGGACCTTCATGATGGAGACGAGACAGACGCTCCCTTTTACGGCGGACTGCTGGTGTCCGCCTACGCTGTCGCCGAAGCGGTGACGGCTGTCTTCTGGGGAACGCTGTCCGATCGTTATGGACGCAAGCCCATTGTCCTCGCCGGCCTGGGCGGTGTCGCCATCTCGTGCCTCATCCTCGGGTTCGCCAAGAGCTTCTGGGTCGCGCTGTTGGCCCGGCTCATTGGAGGCGCGTTAAACGGCAATGTCAGTGTGATGCAGACTATGGTCGCCGAGATGGTCAAGAAGCCTGAGCACGAACGTGAGTCTTTCTCTCGTCCTTTCTCCTCTCCTCTTCTCTCCTCTTCCTCCCTCTTCTCCTCATCCGCCATCACGTCGATAGTGCTGACCAGCCTCAAGCTGCTGCCTACGCCACGCAACCATTCGTGTGGACGCTAGGTGGTATTCTGGGCTCGGCCATGGGGGGCTTCCTCGCCCAACCGGCAAAGTTCTACCCACACCTTTTCCCCGAAGACGGCCTGTTTGGGAAATATCCGTACCTTCTCCCCAATCTGGCCTCGGTAATCATCATCCTTCTGGCCATCCTGCAGGGAGTCATCTTTCTGGAAGAGACAAACCCCAGCGGCCACTGGTATTCCGAACAAGACTACAGCGCCATCGAGGAGGATGTCGACGAGACTAGCCCTCTACGCGGGCGTACGGCTAAGACGCCCGCAGTCGCGAGTAGGTCCGCTGTGGACGCTCAGTCCAGGCCATTGATTGCTGAGGAAGGTCTCCCCTTGCCCATCGACCCCAGCTTCGACATTAGGAGGAGCTCATTCGGCACGATGCACAATATCGAGATCCCCCCCGAGGCGAGATCATCTGGCCAGTCGACCCCTCGCCCCGGCGCTCCCTACGACGGCCCAGTCTGGAACTATTCCATAATCATGATTATCATCGCCCTCGTGATCGTGGCCTACCACCAAATGGGGTTCGGAGCCCTCCTCCCCGTGCACCTCCTCGCACCCCCAAAGCAGCCGACCGGCCACCTCGACCTGATTGGCGGCTTCGGCCTCACGCTGCACCAGGTCAGCGTCTACCTGGCCGTCAACGGCGTCATCAGCCTCTTCATCCAGGCGCTCATCTTCCCCATCTTCGTGGCCAAGGTGGGCGTCTGGCGCTCCTTCGTCATCACCATCGTGCTGTACCCGACCGCCTACCTGCTGCTGCCCTTCCTGTCCGTCTCGCCGCACTTCACGTCGGCGGGCATCTACATCTCCATGATCCTGCAGGCCTTCTACGGCATCATCGTCACGCCCACCGCGCTGATCCTGCTCAAGGACGCGACGCCCTCGACGCAGCTGCTGGGGCGCGTCAACGGCATGGCCATGAGCGGGTGCTGCGCGGCGCGGACCATCTCGCCGCCCCTCGTGGGGATCATCTACAGCGCGGGCGGATCTGCCGCCGCGTGGTTCAGCTGTGCCGGTGTCGCGCTGATTGGATCGCTGCAGCTTATCTGGTTCCAGGGGAAGCATGTCCGTCATGTGGTTGTTGAGAGTGCCGTGGTTGGTGCGACCATTGGGAACACGGAGAGCTCTGCTTAGGAATGCAGAGTTGGATTAAATTGCCATTATGAGTTTGTGACAAAGCTCATCCGTCTACGTACACGTATGTATGATGCTTCGACGCGGTTAGCGAATGTGCGCGACGCGTCAGAATTACATCGCCTGAAATAGGCTACCCTGGAGAAGAGTACCTTAGTTAGCGAAAACCATAGTTTTGAGAGTAGTGGATTAATAAATTGTGAACGACTGTGGTCAGAATGTTGACTGGTTTCATACTTGCCGAGTTAGCAATTATCTTTAAAGAAAAAAATATCATTGTTTTTAAAAAGTAATGGCATGTTATCGCCCTGAGGAACACAGCCAACTCGCAACTGTCAATTGCCATTGCAGTTGGAAGGACTGGTACCAATCGCTGAACCACCGCTACTGAGACAAAATATGTCTAATGTTATTGACGCACTTTCTCTAAACGTATAGCTACCAATTCATCTGCTAGTTTTCTAAGTAAATTTCCAAAAATGCAGAAACAAGTGCCAAAAAAGCGCAAAAAAACAACTTGCCCCCACACAGAATTGAACTATGGATCTTCGCATTACAAGTGCGACGCTTTACCACTAAGCCATAGGGGCTTTAAGCAGTTGTTATGAAAGCAGTGCTTGTTGGGTATTATCAGCTGCGCATCACATCCGATAGAGGCCGACACAAACCATCGACTTCACTGTAAACTCCCAAATCGCGATTCTGATATAATACAGCATAGGTGTGATTCCGTAATTTCAGCCGGAGTTTATCATAAGTAATAGAGACAGAAAGTTGAGAGAGCCGGGAGCAGTATCGATGCGCATTATGTACATAAAAAGTGTAGACTGAGCGAGATATAGAGACCACCAAGCCTGGTTTCGGAAGACCGCCTGTGAATTCAATCTGGAGCTACTTAGGGACTGGGGAAATCTGCAAGGAAACTCAATTCTTGGGTGCAAATGGGGCGATTGACCTGGCTGCACGCTCTCGCTGGGAGGTGATCTGGCGTGCACCGCAGCCAACAACCGTCAACAGACGGCCACCAAAACACGCGTTGCGTTTGTTGTTGTGCCCCAAGCCACGTCATAGTTTTCTCAGGCATCTTCCTGTACATTTTGAACTCCACCCAAGCACCCTTCATCCACCCGCGTTGATCATCCACCACTCGCTTCAACGCTTTCGCTCTATTGATTTCTTCAGCTTGTGCAACTCCTTGTTTACATTTGTCCGAGCATTGTGGCCATGAAAGAAGAAGAGAGCCCTGATGATTCGAAGCCCACCAAGTGGCCTCTCTTCATCGAGGAGAAAACCAGGAAACTTGCCTTGAAGGAGGAGCTAGATCTTCCGGTGAGCTTCACCCCCATCCTAATGTCTCGTCCTTCCGTCATGGGCTAATATTGTTTATTTTCCTACGACTAGCTGTCAGATCAAGCCAAATTCTTAAGAAAGTTGTCCGGAAATACTGAGAAACGCGCCCATCCTCCAGGCCCTGCCCCAGCAACCCCGGCCACGAAGCCGATCATTCCACCCCCAACGCCTGTCTCGGTTGACAAAACGGGAGAGATCCTCGTCCTCCTGAAGTCGATGCAGAAAACCCAAGGAGTTATGGGCCAGAAGATTGAAGCCCTCACTCGAGAACTCTCTACCATGAAACGCCATGTCGAAAGCCTCACCGCCAAGGGGACCCAAACCCTCATCGACCTGGACGAGTGGATGACGAACCGTCCCAACATCGTCTGGCAGCAGAGGTCGATGCATGACTTTTTGGAACCGCCGCCCGAGAGACAGCTTCCCCCCATATTCTCAGCTTTCTCGCCCGCTCCGACACAGACTTCGGCAACTCTCCCCAAGCAGAGCCAGAAGTCTGAGCCTCCAAGCATGCCTCGGCGTCCCCTGCCGGCGCAGCCCGCGAGGAGAGAAGTTTCCCAGCCTGCTCGTCCTATGGCAACCAAGACCATCTCGAAGAGGCGGCCTAGTAAGATCGCAAGACCACCACAAAACAACACGGAGATTCAGACCAACTCTGGGAGTGCCGCACGTGGGTAGACAGCCGAGGGAGAGAAACTTGGAACAACCTTTGTTGTATGAGATGCAAGTAATCAGGAGAGGAGGGGAACGTATAACCGAGTGAGATGCGCCGAGTTGTAATGAAGGCACCTTGCCACTGTAAGAAATAATTTCATAGCTCTGCTCTAGACATGTATGCGAAAATGTTGGATTTCTGTAATGACACCATGTTCAGTCAATCATCCCCATCCGCCTCGTATCTCGTCCCTCCCTGCCGCCTCATCTCGTCCATCATCTCTAATACTCGGATCGTCTCAGACCACGGCATCACCCAGCTCTCTCTCCGCCCTGCCAGCACGTCGAGCGCTGCGCTGTCTGCCTCGAACTGGTAGCCGCGCCCGGGAACGGAATATTTGTACGTTGTGCCAGGGCCTCGTACCGCGTCTTCTCCTGATTCTCCTGTGAATTTGGGATATACCGTGAAAGCAACGGGGGCGGATGGACACGAGCCATGGACCTCGACAGAACCATTGACACCGTGGATTCTCGCAAGCATGTCTGGGTTCCCATTTGTCAATGTGGTCGATGTGACGATGCCCTGCCGACCAGAGGGATAGCGAATAATCGCACTCGTCATCAGCTCAATATCCTCCCAGTGTGTCTGGGACGCCAGGATCATCGGCCGCTCCGTCCTTTCAGGGTTCTCAGGTTCCAGCGCCATGATGATCCAGGTGAGGGAGTAGATGCCCAGATCAAGTAGCGAGCCAGCCCCCAGTGCCGACTGTCTGTACCGCGACGTCTCTGGGAGATTCGGCACATCCTTGTCATTCCCAAAGTCGGAGAACGCGCGAAATATCTCGCCAATCACCTTCTCTTTGTGCAGCATCCGTCGAAGATCGTGGACGAGCGGCCGATGCCTCAGCCACATGGCCTCTGCCACGTAGACATTCTTCTGTTTTGCAGCGGCGAAAACCTCCTTGGCGTCGCGGGCGTTGAGGGTGAAGGCCTTTTCGCAGAAGACGTTCTTTCCTGCGGCGATGGCATCTAGGCAATTTTGCTTGTGGAATCCGTGGGGTGTGCCGATGTACACGAGATCGACATTCGGATCATCGTATACCTCTTGGTAGGTGCCGTATATGGCTGGTGAGTGGGTTGAGCAGTGTTCTTTTGCGAACGCTTTTCCTTTGTCGAGGCTCGAGCTGCCAATGGCTGTGACAATGTGGTTGACCTTGGCGTCTGGGCGTGACATGACAATGTCTTCGACGAACCATGATGAGATTAGGCCGGTGACTGCAAGGGATTTAGTTTAATAAGTTGGTTGGTGGTGTTGGATGAGGACATACCGACGATGCCCCAGCGGATAGTTGGAAGGTCTTGCATCTTTGCTTGAACTATCTAATTT
Organism: Clonostachys byssicola; assembly: GCA_902006505.2. NCBI lineage: Eukaryota > Fungi > Ascomycota > Sordariomycetes > Hypocreales > Bionectriaceae > Clonostachys > Clonostachys byssicola. Next base: position 3,436,831 of record CABFNO020001240.1, read on the forward strand.
TACTGAACCGGTTGAGAGACTCAGACAAGATGAATGACTATACACCCTAAGTAAGAGTCCCCTGTCTCTAAGTTTGCTTCTTATAACGACCCTCAATCCTGTTCGAGTGTATCTCTGGTCGGAATTCATGCACTAGTTTTGATGGATTCGGCATACAATTCCGATATTCTTGCCCTTCTTTCAGTCTGGGTTATTCTTACCGACCCCCATAATGTGGATCCGGGGACCAATGGAGCAGAAGGAGACAGTCCGTTTCTCCGACGTGGAGGCAGATGGAGAAATTGCCTCATCTGGCAAGGGACGGCGATGCCAGTTCAGGCCCAAGTCAGGGCTATGACATGGCCTGGTTGAAAGGAACCGTCTGGTTGATCGATGGCTTTGTTCTCCAACGATGTTCCTTGGCGGCCAAATATATAGAGACTACCCCGAGTCTTCCTTTGTAAGGATGAGAAGTGTCTATTTTCCCTCTCCTACTCGAGGCCCGGTCGCATATTGACCAGGCCAAGCCATGAATGGGACTAGCGGAATTGCCGCCATCTAGTTCGGGCTGTGTTGGCTCAGCCGTTTGGTGCTGGGTAGACTTGCTAGAACACAATGGGCACCTCTTCTCTGGCATGACTTAGGTTATTGCCTCATGGCTACCGGTCTTCATACCATATATGTCCTTACGAAACGATGGAATGGACCATCTTTCCCTCGCTTTGATCGTGGAGCAATGTGCTGTATTCATCTGCCTGATGGAGGGGCTGTTAGGCAACAGGTAGCCATTCCCAAATGGGGTTTCAGCTGAGGTGTTGGCAATGCACAGCCCAAGGCTTCCTCCAATTTGTCTCAACTGCATTGGCTTGAAAGGCTGCGCAATCTGGTCAAATGCTCGCTTCCCATGTCTTCAATCTATTTGGTTCTCCATCATCCAGAAAAGGACACTCCTCTTTGATCCTGCAGCCCAGTTTGCAGAATGCCAGCCATCCACATCCTCGACCTCCCTGAGGAGATTGTTGATAACATTCTTCAGCAAGCAATACTGGTTCGCGTCTTGCCGATTAGGGGCGATTATGAATCTTCGACCGGAATACCAAGAGTGCTGAGGTTGAGACTGGTTTGCAGTACGTGATGCTCATCAGACATGCATGGGTTCGTATTCTAACAGTGTGGATTCAGAGACCTTTGATGTAATGTTTCGGCCTGCCTTGTTTGCAACGCGGATATTCGACACGTATCTCCCAGTTTCCGCCGACCAGGCCACGCAAGCTTTGAGCTATTGGCCCATTCGCAACAACCATGGAGCTCAACAACTGTGGCACGCTTACCTCGTCTACCGCGTCCAGAATGAAACGGACCCTTTGGCACATCGATATTGTGAGGTTCGAACGGCAGCAGAGAGGCTCTTCAACACCAAGCTTACTGACCTGTCATTGAAGAGTATAATTGAATCTGTCTGCTGGTTAGCGCTCACCAGCGTGGCCGGGAAGGTAGCCTTGAAAACCTACCACAATCACTTCGTCATCACGAATGGCGCAGATCTCAACTTTCTCAGCGCTGCAGCATATCTGAACTGCCAAGACGTGGTCAAGAGCCTTCTCGCGGAAGGCGTTGATCCCACACAACATGACGACCTCCTCCCCGCGGCCGTTGAAGCCGCTGCCTTGGCAGGCCACGCCGACATGCTTCAGATCCTTCAAGAAAGCCTGCCGGACATGGTCCGCCCTCCAGCAGACCGTGAGGCTAACCCTCGAGGATTCATTGGTCATGCTACATTGCCTACAGTCCTTTGCAAAGGGAAAGCAGACCCCCAAGCTATTGTTGGTGCTGCAATGAATGGCGATGTCGAGCTCTTGAAAATGGCACTGTATCCCCCTTCTCGGAGGGATCCACGAAGCACCGACTATTTTGGCCAGCCTCATGGAAAGGTAAAGGAAAGATCTCTGCCGGGTTTGACTCTAAGGGCTGCCATGCTGCATTCGAAATCAATCCCTGTCTATCGTATCTTGTCCGACTTCTTTGCTCAAAGCACCGAGCCATATCCAGCCTGCCACCGCTTGGATCGTTATTGCGAGTTTGGCAACCTGGAGATCGTCAAGCATTTACTTGACACCGGGGTAAGCGTGAAAATCGATTCTTGGAGAAGGGCTAGATACCCTTCGGCACTCCACGAAGCGTGTCGCCACGGTCACGAGGCCATTGTTGATCTTCTGATTGAACGCGGCGCCCGCATCAACCAACGTTGCGGCAGATTCGGAACGCCCTTGTACGGGGCGGTCTCGGGGGGATTCATCACCATCGCCCAGAAGCTGATCAGCAAGGGCGCGGAATGCGACTTGGAATTGCTCAAGCATTCCTTGTCCAGTGAGTACCCTGACATGACTAGGTTGTTGCTTCCGCATCTCTCCGCGAAGGAAGTTTATAAGAACTTGCACTACCTCACTGATGATGAGATACTGGACAAGATGCCTTTGTTGGCACTGATTGGGGAGCACCCGGGGCTGAGTTTTAAGAATGGAAAGGTCCGGCCGCCTGTGCCTCCAAAGGCTAAAAGCCTCTCGAATCCCAAGTTGAGATGAGAGGGTGGAAAACATGGAAACTTTGGACTGCGCGATTCATCTAAGTTCGAAGATTGGCTTCATATGCAATATTTGCCGCCTGGGTCTATGTTCACAGTTCCTCGTCATGGCAAAAGGGGTTAGTCCCAGCCCGCTGGGCATCGTGAAGTGAGTGAGGTTTTTTCCCATGTAACTTTATCATGTTTTAAAGGTACCTATGTTAGATATCTCCTATTCTAGTTCTACCGAGGATAGATAATCGACATGATTGATAATAATAAGGCTGGGTTCTATCCTAACTGGCCGATTTATGGGTTTATCACAAAGACAATATTCACTGCGTTGAGTTGTTTTCATTGTTGTGAAACTTTATTCTCTTTCTCCTCCATCACAAAGACAAAGCACTGAATCAAGTTACATCTTGTTTATTACGCTTCAACACTTTGATATATGTAATATTACGCATTCAGTTTCGAGAATTTTGAAACGATGTTCCTAGTAGAGAGTATTGTTAGTTTAGGAAGAACCAATGCAACTAATTTTAAGGGAAGTACATGTCGCAAATAGGGACAGAACAAGGCCTGGGGTTTTCGTTTTGTTAAGAATGTCTTCACTTGCCGAAGCAAGTTGGCAAACCCTTCTTCAATCAAATGAAAAAAAAAATAGGTTACACATGAGCTAGAATTCATTGAGCAAAAGAACTCCTTGATTGAAATTGGATGGGTTTTACGAACTAAGAATGTCGCATCCGCTTGCTGCCAGCCCAAGCTATTTTTTTATCCCCTCCTTGAACTCAACGAGCCATACAAACCATTTGTAGCATGTTTCATCCGGGGGCTAATTTTACTTCGATCTATATGAACTAACACCCTTATTGATACGGAGAGATTCCAGGTGTGTGAGAATCAAGTACGCTTTGAGCACTTGTTTACGATCATTTAGGGATGTGCGCCAACAAAGAAGCTTACTACGTGTTTTTTGGGACTGGATATGTCGTAGAGTCCTTCTGATCTATATAAATAAGGACCGTCGCTCATTGAAATAAATCATCGAAAAGTACCAAACTCTTCACAGATTTCAACAACCAGGACAATCTTGAAAGAAACTCACGAAAACTTGACCTAGCGAACTATCGCCAGAAATTCCGGAAATCTATAGGTTTGCTTTTAGTAAGACTTCTTAACTTCACGAGCACAATGTCTGCTCAGAATGACCCCTTGAATATGAGCCTCGGCTATCATGCTGAGCTTGCGCTGCATGGGGGAATCGCTCCTCCGGGCACCCCGAATCTCCCGTGGAACAGTCGCAGAGCCACCGACCCGCCTCTGGTCCGGCCGAATCTCGTTACCAAAATCCTTGTTTTCCCGGCAAGGTTCAATCCGATACATGACGCGCACTTGACATTTTTGGACCATGTTTTTACACGCAGCGGTTTTGATAAGGACGCCGATTTTCAAGCAGCTATCATCTATTGTATGGATGACGAACATGTTGAAAGGGATTTGGAGGGCCGGCCGCTCCCACAACCTGGCCGTTTTCTGCTTGAACTGAACCGTCGCCAGGCTGTTTCGTATAAGCTTGTAGAGCACAATGACAGATACTGGGTCTGGGACTACGGAGACTCGAATAGGTTCGGTCATTTCATCTTGGACTTGCGCCAGAGGTTGCACGATAGGGTCGGTCAAGGAACCAGGATTGAGCTATATGCCCTCGTGGGCCCGGATGAGCTTTTGCCCCATCGACCCGACCCCAGAACGTGGCACTGTGACCATCTAATTACCAGCAATATAGCGCCCGGACCTAATCTTCTGAACGAGTACATACTACCGAAACGGCTGCCAGGTTGTGCTGGTTGGACATATTATAGAGACAATTTTGAACCCACCGTTCGAGAGACAATGGGACAAAGGATGGCGGGTCGGGCTGCTGCCGGTACGTCTTTTTTACTTTCCTTTTACTTTCTTTTTTTCTTTTTTTTTTTTTGCCATTTTGGCTCAAACCTCAAACTCCACCCCCCTTTGTCTTTCTGCCGCCTCTGCTGTTGATTACCTAGGTCCTAACTGACACATGGTGTAACAGATATCAATTTAGAAGTCGCCAGGATAGTCATGGACACTCAACACTCCACATATTGCCTCTTGGAAGGTGTGCCAGGTGGACAGGCCAAGCTTGTTTACATTCCGCACTTTCCAGGAAAAGACGGACACGCCGAAGCGCGCTGGGATATGAGCAGCACTAAAATTCGCGTGCTCATTGCTGAAATGAGAACATCGAACCAGAACCACCTTTCAAGAAATGTGGCTGTTTTGAGGGCCGCTCGTGTTTCGAGTCTTCTAGCCACAGAGCTAGCCCGGCTTTTCAATGAAGGGCATCTTAAATGGATCGTCACGTTCAGGGGACCAGGACACGGCCATTAGAGCCAGGAAAAGCATGATTGCTGTATCTAACGAAGGGATTTATTGTTTTCGTGGATCTTGGGTTCGTGCTAGCTCCGTAGTCAGTCGAGGCAATTTAGGTTGCCACGACTACTCAACTAGATGAATGAGATTCATTCTCTAACTGGACAAATGGAAAAGTTCTTTGATTAAGTGGAACCGTGTGACATGCATGTAGTTTGTTTAATCTCACAGTAGGTTAATCTCTGATTTTCAGGCTGCGTTCAAACCCATCGAGCTTCATTTCCCACCTCTGGAGCCTAGTTTGCGATAATCCATCGAATAACGAGGCTGGGCTTTCCAGCTGGAATTTGATGTTTGGCTTCACTAGCCTGGGGGTCTGCGGTTTACTGATAACTAGATATGTAAAAATGTGATATTAGACTGAGGAATGGAAGGGCCTAGAAGTGGTGACGAGATAGACTGCACGAACTGTGAGGAGCATATATCCGACTTGACTAATAAGGGGTAGATGTATGGAGACCTATTGATATCTAAGGTCCGAGTAACCTCATAGACGAACGCTCCCGGATCAGTTTCAACATGCCCATCGCGATTGCCGTTCTGTTGTTGAACTTGATGATGTCCTGGTTCTTACATGAATCACATATAGACCCCCGAGGTGATCTTAACTGTTTCGCGACAGGCACGGATGGAATTTGTGCGTTTGGCTCTCTACATGTAGTGTCTAGTCGAGTAGGTGACCTCCCTCTCAGATATCTAGTAAAGGTAGGGCCTGCTACCATGAGTCTATGTCAGGGATCATTATGCTTCATCTAGCTCGATAATATTTATCCCCTAGAAGAGATATTTAAATTCTGTATTAAATAACCTATTCGGAATCACAGCAAGAAAATTTACCAAGCATAATGCTCTTTGCCATTCAGCTGTTCATTAATAGACATGGCTCGGAGCAATGATGTAATTGTCTCACCTCTTGTCAGCTTCAAATACGCAACGAAATCTGGCTCTAGATATAACTGTGTACTGAGGAGTACCGATAGAAGACGTCGGAAAGTAAAGAAACCTGCGTAGTCCAGGGGCTCGCATTAATATTGCTTATCTTTTAGTTCTCAGCAATATGGAAGTAGGATATCCCTACGCATATTCTTTGATGGATTAAGTAGGTATACTTTCTTTTTGTAGCAGGCTCGAGCGGGGTTTGCATGAATGTGTCACACGTGATATGCAGTTGCACTTCTGGGATATCCATAATTGACGGGAGGGGATCTGATCAGCTCTGAGTCCTTTCTCTTCTCTACGTTCCCCCCCGCTATCTATTTTGTGCTTTAGGAAGAAAATTCTCGCCTTCTACGCATCAAATTTCCCGCTCTTGATTCTCGTTAGACATCATGGCCGAAGCTACTAGCTTTTCACCTCTCTTAACTATACCGCTCGAGCTGAAGCACGAGATCCTCACACAATGTCCCGACCCCTTCACTCTGCGGTCGCTTGCCCTGTCTTGCAAGACCTTTTATTCAGTCTTCAGCGCCGACCAAGACAGGATTGCGACAGTAGTCGTGTCGGGATTCATCCATCCTTCTCTTCAGCGCGCGGCATCTGTCGCCGTGGCCGCCTCCAAGCTCCCAGCTAAATTTCGGGATCTGGAAACAATAAAGCGCTTCGACAAGGAACATCTAATTCAGCAGCAAGGATCTCTGACAGGCACTTGGTCCATGGCGGACTCTCTGTCGCTTGCCCGTCTTCATGATCATGTGACATACCTTGCCAATGCGATCTTCCACGAGCTCGTTGGCAGACTGCCCTCCCCCCAGGCTGGTGGATCAGTAGCCGGCGAGCCGAATGATTGCCAACCGTCCGCCACCGAGCTGTATCGACTACAGGCAGCCATTTACGTCTTCCATATGGTTTGCAATGTATTTAAAAGGCATCCCGGTTACTGGTTTACGAAAGGTGAGAATACAAAGGCCATTGATTTTTGGAGAGCTTGTTATCTCAAGCTTGCTCAACACGAGATTGAGCAGCAAGTCTGTCTATTCGAGTATTTCATGGTTCTAGTTGCCAAGTGTACGTCAAGAGAATAACACGTCCCGTTCTTCGCTGTCTCTCGCACTTTTCATTGCTGACTTGAGAGCACCAGGTTTCAACGAGATCGTTCAGCACGACGTCAATTGGGGCCACTTGGAAGTCGACCTGATCACCTCGATGTCCTCAATGTATGGAGAGCATATTATAACCAGTGGTCTGGACACTCTACGTTTGCTGGCCGAGGCTGGAAACTACCAGGACATCCACAAGGTTCTCCACAGAGGCGAGACCCAATGGGATGGGCCGCTCCATACATTATTTTCCGATGCTTTCAGTCGGATGGCGCAAACACGTAGCAGGGGTGGACCACACGAGGGATTCGATCCAAACCTAGGTCCTTTCTATCAAGATCCGGACCATGGCCCAGCTCAGGCTTTTGAGTCTGTGCGCCCTCAAGATGTGAGTACCTGGGATGATCGATATCGCTATATCCGCAATTATCGCCATCGAGGCTATGTCTTCTGGGATGAAACCCGCCTCCAAAAGCACGGATTTTTTGACGCTGGATGGGAGACGGTCAAGACTCTAGAACCTGAAGCAGGATACTTAGACTGGCAAATACCTAAAGCTTCCATGTCTACAGAAACATTGGAGATGTCGAGAAAACGTCGTGACGAAATATGGAGAAAAGGGGGAAGGGGTTGGTGGAGCTTTGATGACGAAAGCAAGGTTGTGTATCTGCCACCGAAGTATAGATATTGAACATCGTTTACGGTTGTAGGTTTCTGAATTAAGAGGAGTGGAAAAGGTGGTGTGCGTGTTATCGACATGTGAGTCCCTGCACCCCCACAGGTTGGACGAAGTCATACACATGTTTTCCTTTTGAGGACGCACAACAAATTAGCCTTCTCTAAGATGAAGTAAAAGTCATTCTATTTTATCCTGTAGTTTTCTAGCATGCTGCATAATCCAAAATGATTTCATAACAGTCATTAGTAGTGCTTTTGAAACCTCCAATCACGCTAAGATACCCATTTTACAAACTCCAAAGAAAATAAAACCAACGCCTGAAAGAAAACCTGCTATTATGCTTCGCCTGCTTCGGCTCATAAGAAACGACCTTGTCACTTGCCCTCCTCCATTCTTGACAAACGCTTACTGGTCCGGCTCGTGTCGAGTGTACACGGAACGCTGACGCCACTCGCGGCCATGCTGCATCACGAGGATCGGAATCGGCGCGAGCGCAAGCGTGATGAGGGCCAGAACCGTGAACCCCCACCCGTAGCTGAACGTGTCGATCAGGGGAGTGGCGCCGAGGGGTAGGAAAGTGCCCGCGAGGCATCGGATCACTACCAGCCCCGTCATGGCCGAGGCGGAGTAGTCGCCGAACGCGTCGACAATGTAAGCGGCCAGCGGGATCTCGACGGCCAGCATGGCCATGCCGATCAAGCCGACAGAGGTCAGGACCATGGAGAGGGGGAGTTTGAGCTCCGCGGCCCAGCCGTAGAGGGCAATGGTCAGGGGGAGGGCGAGGGCGCCGAAGATGCAGATTGGGAGTCGGAATTCGGGGAGGCCGATGCCGCCGTTGGCTGCCTTCATCGTGGCGTAGATCTTGTCGAGGGCGAGGTTGCAAAGCATGACGCTTGCAATAGATCCGATGCCTGGAATTGAGTTAGTGATATGAATCAAATACCTAGGAGTCAGGGTATCTTACTGAATGAGAATAGAGAGGCGCCAATCTGAGGAGCGGATAGGCCGTAGATGTTCTGGAGAATGTCGGGCATCGTCGTCGTGATGTTGTAGTAGTGAGCATACGCGATCGCGCCAGGGAGGGCGAGGGCGAGTAGAATTCCAGAGCTGCTGAGGATAGCAGCTGGTCGAACAATCGACTCGATCAATCCATTCTGGCTCTCAGACTTTATCTCTACGACTTCGTCATTAGCCTCGAGCCTCGAGGCTTGTGCGGCCTTGTGCAGCAATCGTTGCTTTTTCTTGATGATGGCCGCATGGTACGTCTCCTTCAGGCAAATGATGAAGAGAACTGCGCACGACGAGGTGAGAACGACGTTCATCCAGATCACCCATCGCCAGTGGAGGCTCTCGGCGATGTAACCGGAGAGGGCCGGTCCAATGGCACCGCCAATGAGAGGCGCCAGCATGACCAGACTCATTGGAGATCCTCGCTGCTCCGGCTCGAAGATGTCACCGACGATGGCAGGGCCGAGGACGTTGGAAGTGACGGCGAGACCAGACAGGGCGCGGGAGACGATCATGACGGGCGCCGTCTGTGCTACGGCTCCCAATGCTGTGGCCATGACAAAGAGCACGCTGCAGATGTTGATGACTGGGTAACGGCCGTACATCTCGGAGAGAGGGGCGATGACCAGGGGGCCAGCAGCCTCGCCGAATTCCCAGATGGTGACGAGTAGGACGCTGGCATATCTGTTAGGCTGGCCATCATTCAAGTCTTCGATGATACGGCTGGCAATTGGCATGGGCGAGATGCAGTTGAAGGTTCTATTCATCTGGTCAGCTACACCTCACTTTGATCCATAATGGGAGTTTTGGGAGGTAATTCTTACACAGTAAAGGCCATGAAGAACAGCAGTGAAGTGACCAGCCACTTGAAGCTGCTGGGCCATTTTTGAGGATTCTCATAGTCGCCTACCTCCTCGACCTTGGAGATGGAGATGGTCTTGTGCAGGTCATTGGAGAGGTCAGAAGCCCTGAGCAAGGGCTCGCGTTCATCCACTGTTCGCAAGGTCATCCTGGCAGTATCATTCATAAGAGATCAGATTGACGAAGAAAAGAACACAATGCATGGGGTCATCCAATAGATATAAGACGAGCAGTGGCGGACAAGTGGGCAGAGATTTCGCGGGGGAGCGTAATCTCAGGTGGGTTCGGGTTCCACCTGCACACCGAGTGGACCGCTGGAGGTTGGACATGCAGATGCAAGGCAATGAGACGAGAGAGTACAGGAAGATGCTGGTGTGCAGGAGGGGTAAATTGGGGCCTGTGTCTCTGGATGACGTTGTGGCCAAAGAAGAGGCGGTGTTGTTGCGTTCAAGGCTCTCCTTTTTGGCCCTTTCTCCCTTCCCTCTCCCTCCACGTAAACTTGTGAGCACACGAGCAACTCAGGCGTTATCAGCAGAAATACAGGCCGCGCCCTTTGAATGTACGGGCATGGCATGGGCGTACAGGGGTTCGTGCTGCAGCCACCAAACCGTCTAGGCAAAGCTGCGGAGGGTCCAAGACACGGCTTGCCAACAGGGCGCGTTCGACAAGGCGGGCTCCGAGCGCCCAGACTCTCCAGAGGCGTCAAGATCTACTGCCACCGGAGACGGCCGGTCATGTGGGAAGCGTAAAAAACTTCATAGCCAACTAATACGGGCTTCCCGCCTGGGCTCGCGGCTACCAGCGGTTGCTCGCAACAATCGATGCCCTTCTATAACCGACCCTGGTCCTTTCCATCCAGCTGCTACGAATGAAAGACTGGCTTGTTGTGCCTACAGTTCGTTTCGGGGCAATTTTTGCATGCATGTCGAACATGCGGTAACGTGATGGGGGGCAGATCCCACATTCCTACAGGGGGGCAAACCAATCACGGGGGTTAAATCACCGCTCGGGAACTGTATTAATAAGAGGGAAGAAAAATTCTCAGGCCGGCTGGAAGGGTTGCATCGCCACCGTCAGCCAGGCTTGCCAAGCAGTGGTAAGTCGACTGCATGTTGTAGCACAAGAGCAATATCATCCGGAAATGACATCACATCACGAGAAGGCATTGGTATTAATCCTCCGTGGCCCGATTCTATTTTGCCGACGGGAGATGTGTCTCATGCATGCATTGACGCGTTTCTCGTGGTGCTTTTGGTTGCATTGAGGGTGTGAATGCCTTCACTTTCTCTGCTTGCCAAGGCAGCCCCTGACACAATCAACCAACAGGGGCAGGCGCATTTGTTTCGTCAGCAGAAGAGGATGGCATCTCTGTGAAACACTTGCCATGGTATGTATTAACACAAATCAATTGATGCAACTGAGAGTCATAAGTCATCAATGGCCTCCACCAGATGTTCACCACTACCAGCAAATCCCCAAACAAATCTATCCAATCTTGGATTGTTGATGTAAGCGAACAAGAGTGCCAACTATTAACAAATTTCTCTTTAAAATTCAAAACCTCAACAATAAACATTCACGCCTTGCGGCCTATATCCCAAGTGAATTGATTGCCGAGGCCAAAGGTTGGTCGGCGCACGGGAGCCGGGGTGATTTTGTTGTACACGGTCTTGGTCGTGGCGGCGATTCGTCTATAATACAGGACGATGAATGCTGCGAGCGTTGATCCGAACCCCGTCACAACGAACATCCAGATGTCTGTGGATACGTACATCTTTCTGTCGCTGTCTAGCTGGGTGAAGTTCATCCCCCAAAAGCCCTGGAATGTCATAATTAGCAGGGGGGACGGGGACGAGTTGGGTTGCCAGATGCACTTACCGCAACAAAAGTGAAGGGCAGGAAGAAAAGGGTCAAATGGGTTACGAATTTGGTCAACCCCGTAGACTCGTTTGATTCCTTGAGCTGATAAACGCTAACCATGTTGTATGCCTAGACACGGCGCCATTAGTAAAGCATATCTCTGACTGAGAGCAGTCGTGAGTTCTCACCATCTGGATTTCATTCTCAAGCCGTGCCACAAAGGCATCAGATCGCAGCTTGAGGTTGTTGAGAAAGATGTTAGAGAATCGGATGCCAGCAACGATGTTCTTGGTGTTCATGGTTGCAAGACCCAACCCTGACTCAGGGCTTATCAACCTTGTCTCAATATCGCGGAGGGTTTCTTCGACGGTCTTGGAAGCCGCTTGAAGTGTTTCGCTCATGTGAATTGAATGACGAGATAGCTCATGCATATTCGTATACTTTTTTGTGATCTTTTCACTCTCTCCCTTTATTTCGATGGCGATAACATCCTTGATAAATGCCTCTCGAGCCTGGATGGGATGTCAGATCTGATATCCACCAACGGAAAACATTGGAGAATGCTCTGGAATTCCCTGCGTAGATTCAAACACATACCTTTTCAATGTTTCTGACTGGTTCCCGGAACCCCCAGAGCGCGGAATCATATTCCCAAATAACCACCTGCAGGAAAGCATCATAAATGGCGAGCGGGCTATCCTTGATGTCTGCTGGTGAGTAATTTTTCAACGCGTCTGAGATCTTGCCCTCCAATTGGCCACAGTCATCATAGCAAACCACCACGCAGGATACTTTGCCGTCATTGAAATTCTTAGCCCAAAGGATGCTAAACGACAAGAACTGCCAGGAATACGTCCACTTGTTGTTCGCCGACGCCACAATCTTTATCAAAAATCGACCCGCATAGCCTGATACGGTTGTGAGTAAATCTCTCCAAACCCAATCAAAATGGAGTTCTCACTTTGAATATCATGGTCCTCGGGAGCTGCGACGTGTCGGTTGATGAGGAACCCGTTGGAGTCCCACGCTTTGTGCTGCAAGAAGAAAGGCGGCAGGTGAAGACTGCTAGTGAGTCTATCGCACAGACCTTGGTCGTCGCAAAGAACGCCCGATGTCCTCTCGTCTTTGGGATCCCGGCTGATATGGGGAAGAAAGCTAGACATGTGTTAGACAGGCGAATAGGACTTTGTGTTCGATTCTTGCACATACTACAGCTGGAGCTCATCGGCCTGTAATCGCAGTTAGTGAGATGGTTTTAAAACTACTGATTTAGGCTTTGTTGCTTGCCTCGGCCTGTCCAGTACCAACGCCGTGATCCCGGAGAGCCTCATAGGTTGTTGGTTGGCAACCTTGGCCACCTCGCTGCGCTTCGCTCAATTCGGGACTTGGCAGTCACGTTAGCCTCGGTGTTGATTCCCATGGAGCTATTGCCGACATCAAAGCTTGGATATCTTACTTCAAAGATATGCACTGAACCTTGGGATCTTCCAAGGCAGGCCGGCTGGACGGTGGCGTATTCGCCATCGGTATTGGGGGCGTTTGGGAGCGCGTCAGGGGCTGATCTCTGGCGTCTCTGGTCAAATATTACAGGCTGCTCTCACTGTTGGTCGATCTCCCGACGGATAGAAGCGAGCTCCCATGCCCAAAGCTGGCGTTGGCTGGCGGGCGGGGGATTTTCAACTCTGTCGAAGATGCAGCAACCTGATCGGTTCGACTCAGCCGCTTTGAGCTGAGCGTCGAGCGAAAAAGCCTGACTGGTGGCTGGGTCGAGCTGGGGTCGACCTGCATGCATCGTGCATATTATTGATCACGTGCAGCCCTGTGATGCTCAGCTCAAATGTGAAGAGTGCAGCACCGATGCACTTGTGATGGCACAAATGTGCTCTTGATGCCCAATCAAGCAGGATATGCACTTCCTAGCTATGCGTAATGAAGCCACGCTGTGCTTGAACGGGCTTCGGCATTGTAGGCGCGATCTTTTCATAATAAAGACGTGCGGTATATTTTCAGCAGGGGTTGAGACTTGGCGGAGTTGCACAATGTGCAGGTTGTTGATCGAAATCAGCCACGCTTTCACTAATTGCCAGTTCCCCAACAACCCATCCTAACCTCGATTCTCTTCTCTCCCTAAATTCAATTTCTCATCGACGTCTCATCGTCAATTGTTTCTTGTTCTTCCTCCCTGCTGATATGGATGTCTGGTGGTACTTGGCCGGGGTCAACCTCGTCGAGTTCCGCCGATTCTGAGCTACCCTATACCGTGCTGTCCCCTTGAGATTTAGGCAGCCAGTTGTAAGCAAATACTTAGATTTATGCTTCTGAATAGGAAAAAGTGAAGATAGTAGTAAATTATCTGAGATTCTTAACAAACTTGTTCTGAAAAATTCATAGCCCACCCTTGAAAGTTGAGATAAAATGCCATAAGCCACATTGATTTCAAGCGAAGTTTCCCTTTGAACCACCACTTACATGGCTTTTTGAATATTTGAAATTTTGTTTTGCAAAGAATTTTTTCGTTAACCAATAGGCTCGGAGTCATATGTTTTAGTATACTCTTTTGCTTTCTTGTAAAGATAAGCTCACATTGAAGCTAGTCACTCTTTCTATACCGTATGACGTTCCTTAGCTACTGCTTTCAAAATATGATCAGAACTCAGATGTGCATAAATAAAATAAGACTTCTTACCTCCCTAGTAGAATTGATTAATCGTAGAATTGATTAAAGTTGATAGAGTGTTGGATCATATAATTATTGGCCACTTGTCTTACTACTACATCTACCTCATGGGAGCTGAAGGCGCGACCGAACATAGTAGCCAATATGATCCTAATATAAAGCTTCAAGGAAAATTCGCGAGTAACGACCTCCAGCGGAGGTGCCATGTGCATGTCTTTAGCGAACAAAACAGTCTTGGACCGAGTCTCGTGAGGAACCGTTAAGCTAGTAGCCGGGACTCAGCAGCTAGTTTAAAGCAAGAGCTGACGCTGCTTCTTATTTAGGACTGCAAAGAAAAGAAATGCCTGAGATCGTAAAAAAATAAAGTCCTAGTTTGCGTAGACCCATACATGTAATTCCTAGTACAAATTATGTCTCCCGTGAAAATGTTGCATATATCTGGCATTACTCCCGTAGTCCACTCCCGCCCTCTCACAACCCGCCACTCCACAGTAAGAATGAGAGTACCTGTCATTGTGATCCCTCCAGCTCTTGAAGCATTTATTATGGATTTTACAAGACTGGGGATATGATTGCCGATGAGCCTGCTTATCTTCCCGCGTCGCGAATTTTTCTCTGCAGCGCCCGCACTTGGCTGACTTCTTGTGACTGCCGTCGGCACCACTTGTCGGCATGATAATCTTGCCGTTCGGTGCGTTGTGTATGGCAAGGTTGTTGGTATCGGCTACATTAGCCGGCATTACAATCTTGCCGGTGGGTGCATTGTATATGGCAATATTGTTGTTGTTAGTGGAACCTGCTGGCACAGAAACTTGGCCTCCTGGAGCATTGTGTATGCCAAAACTATTGTTGTTCCATGAATGATCTATACTGATCAGCTGGTTTCCACTAGAGGCGCCGTGATGATAAACGTTGGCTCCGTTGTAGTTTCCATGCTCGGTCCAATCGTTTACAGTAGGATTGGGTTCGTTGAACGCATCATGTGTGTAGCCGTAGGCTGTGTTATCGTTTCTGTAGTCATACTCGTTGGTTTCGTCATGAGTGCGATAGTGGTTCCTGTGGCTCCTATCATGAGCTCCTCTACTGCGCTTTGTAGTATTGGATTTGCCGGGCTCATTGTATTTCGTCGTCTTCTTGCCACCGCTTACGCCTATTGGCATGTCGACTGTGCCGTCGTTGTATATTGCAATGTTATTGCCGCCACCAACATCTGTCGGTATAACAATAGTGCCTTCGTTGCAAATAGTCGTCACATGCTGACCGTTGACAGTTCTGTTGGCGAAGTTTTGTAGCGCACGCTGGGCTCCGGAAGGGATATGAGAGGAGTTATTCGGCATAGTGTCTCGTGGTTTAGAGCGCGACAAAATTGAGAATGAGGTTGGTGTTTTTGTCGAGAGTAGTGAAAGGAACACTCAACATATTGTCCTACTAATAGACCTGGAAACAGGCAAGTCGGCCTGAATGAACTGAGAGGATGTGAGCGCATTTGTAAATTGACATAGCGGCGTCGCGACAAATGAATAGGAGAAGTGTTTAGGTATTTGCGAGTTCTGCCCGATATAAAGCAGCAGGGCTGCTATCAGCCAATTGACCAGGGATGTTCTGCAAGCCTTGGGCTCGCTTACAAAATTGACTTTCCTTGTGACACGGGGTGTCATGATTTTATGCGCAGGAGACCAATAAACGCTTCGCCTCGGTGAGACGCAACGTTGCACGTGAACGTTTTTGGGTGCCAGGTCAGCATCCTGGTGCCCAACCAGAGAGGTAGAACACTACTGGTTGTCTATCATTCGAAGGACGCCTCATCTTCTTTTTGTATGCCAAAGAGATATAGGGCGACGAGCTACGGTTGGGTACGAACTTGTATCAGCATCAAAATGACAAGTAGTTAGCTATTTGGCATGTTTTCTTCCCGCTCTATTTCCCTAAAATGATGATTTCTGACCGAAATCTTCAGAAACTGTAAATCAATAGCTTTAATCAAGCTTTGAGGCAAGGGATGCGAAACATTCTCATATGTTTGATTTGATGTGATCTGATAAATACAATTCCATACAACCTTAATATCTAGCTCTATCTCAAGTAACAATAGCCAGCGCAATCTCTAATGTCCATTTGTAACATTATCAAGAATAGGGAAACCGTTATCATCAAAGTACACAGGTAACCCGGTGCGGAATGAATGCTGCAAGGCGGTGCAAATCTTACCCGCCTCGAAGGCATCTTCGGCAAGACACGTCAAAGGCTTGTTGAATAGAACGGCATTGGCGAACTCGGTAATGTCAGTGAGGAAGGTCTCGGGAAAGAGTTGGAAGGCGTCGGGAACAGTGCGCTTGCGAACACCATGCTGGTCGCGGATCTCAACATTGCTCACGCCGCTGACGATGGAGTGTGCCTTTGTGCCACAGACGCGGGTTGAGTCCTCAAAACCGTTTGTTGTGGTTCTGGCGAGATGAGTGGTCCAGATTCTACCGTTGGAGAACTCGACTAAACCATATGCATTATCGGCATCGCCAAATGCAGCCAGGTCATCATAGACGGCTCGCTGGCCCATCGCAACGACCCGTTTGACTTGCTTCTTGGGATTTTTAAGGCCCGACTTGACGTCAAGCAGATACCGGCCAGTATCAATCTGTGATGCAGAAAGTGCTAGTTAGCAAATCTTGGCTGCGCGGCCGAAGAAGATAATCTAGGACATGACGCTTACATGATGGATGCCCATATCAAGAAAGATACCACCAGAGTGTGCAGCAAATGCTACGAAGTTGCCTATGTTCAAGGAAGAATAAAGGTTATTACGTGTCGCGTAGTATTCAGACAATAGTAATCGGATACTTACCCGCAGGATCTTGCACGTCGCTCATAAAAGTCTCAACGGCGTGGACATCACCGAGTTCGCCACTCTCAACCAAAGCCTTCGCCTCACGGTAAGACTTGTCATCTGCAAATAATCAGCCTTGCAAAACTTTATGATTTCTTCTATTGGCAGAAAGGGTACATTTCAGCACGGATACTTACATCTGCGTGTGAAAGGGACCAGAAACTTGAGATCAGGACGGGATGAAACTTTCTCGATCACAGCAGCTGTTGTGACGACATCCACAGAAATGGGCTTTTCGCACATGACATGTAAACCCAGATCGATAGCCTTGATGATTAGGGGGGCATGAGTAGCGGTTGCGGTGCAAATGAGGATGGCCTCAGCTCCGCTGTTCCTCAAGCATTCGTCCGGATCGGTGAAATGCTTGACGTTGCTGGGGAGATTCTCTGCGGCCCATTTGTCAGTGCCAGGCTTGGTATCGCAGACAGCGACCAGTTCAATTAGAGGTTGTTGGAAGGCAAGGATATTGGCACGAATAACACCCAGACGGCCCAAGCCGAATAGGGCAAATTTAAGGCGACGAAGCTCAGAAACCATTGTGGTGATATCTGACGGACAGTGATCTTAGGTTTTGGGCTTCGTGGGGCGTTATTGTTGTCAAAGATAGGGAATGTGAATTAGGGGATAGGTGATAGAGGTGAGAATATGGTATAGACAAGCGGTTGTGCATGTGATATATAATGTTTGGGGTATTGACATGACCCCGGCAGAGTGAATGGCGATCTTAATACTCTAGGATCGGCTTAGCCATTCTCATCACGAGGTATTTGATGACCCCCCGCCTCGAGTTAAAACTGCAGTATTTTGGGGGGTGTCCACTTGAACATAGGATTTTACCTTTAGGAAGCAAATACTTGGGGTCACAAGCTTCTCATCAAAGGCGAATTATGTCCCAAGCGGGGAATTTGGCGGCCCCGAAGTTTCGAAAATGCTTAAAAGTGGTAAATAGATTCCTATATCGGGATATTGGGGCTCTGGAAAAGGAAATTCTCTCCGCGAAGCAACAGAGTTCCCCTCCAGGTAACATTGCTTCAAGGCGAATATCTTCTCAGAGTCTACTGATCGTCTATTGTCTCCTTACAACTAGCTCAACAGCTGCTGAAAGGAAGTGTTTCGGCTGGCCGGGATTACCTGGGGAAATAGATGGCAAATCACCAAGACAGGCAAGAATCGGAGAGTAAATCGTGGGGTTGGAGAAATCTCGTAGATTTCGCTACCAAGCCAAGCATGAGGTCGCCGATTCTCTTCATAAGAGACCTGCGATTGAAATCATACCGAGATTGCAAACTACCCAAATAGGAAATTTCCCGCCGACACTATGGAATGAAAGGCGGACGTGGTGGGCACGTGATACCCCAGAGCAGCCCCAGATTTTGGGACAAGCCAACTTGAGATTTAGCAATTGGATTGGGTGCAAATGTGCTAATCCGCCGCGTGAAACAAACTTAATTCGGTTTCTCTGGGAATTTCATCCGAATATCAGAACAAACACCCCACCCGCTCTCAACGCTTGTGGGAGCGCAAAGCCTCTACAGCATCGATTGGCTTGGTGGGGTGAGACCAGGAAGCCGGGCAGAATTTCCACTTCCGGGAATTGCCACATTTTGAGAATCTCTAGGAATGCACAGTAATCATGCCCTTTGGGGATTGATTGGCGGGCAGGGCGATGGAAAACGTACGATGAACATGTGAGAGGAAAAGAGTTGACTGCTCTTTTTGGACCTTTGTGCTGCATATGCCATCCGTTAACTCTATAAGAATACCTCGAAACTCGGCGTTGATAGGTACAAATTTACTCCCAACTCTACCTTTTCAATTTTCTTTTCCTCAAGCCAACCTAGGAGTACATCGCAATGGCTTCTACAGTGGTTGAGTCTGTCCCTGTTATCGAAGGCCGAGCTCTCGACGCCAAGTCAGAGGTCACTGTCACACATCATGAGATCCCCAAGCCCCCCGTTGCAGATGATTTCATGTATGACTTCAAGTACAATCATGCACTTCCCACCACCGATGTGCTTGGTATTGAGGTCCCGTCCGACTGCAATGCTCAGGTGGAGGCGGAGGGGATAGTTAGGAATCTATCAAAAGCCATGGGAGCCGGGGACGCCCAAGCTTTCACAGACATGTTCCTTGAATATGGTGAGTCCACATCTGTCTTGAACCTACTTCTAGAACGACGGGACAATCACAAAAGTTGAATTCAAATTGGCCCTAACCCATTCTCGTTTAGGCGTATGGCGTGACAAGCTGTCTTACACATGGGATTTCCGCACTTTTAACTTTCAAGCTGCTATTCTGAAAGCTGCAAGCGACTTATTCCCCCAAACAAAGGCTCGAAACTTTGGATTCCTCGCCCCTGCACCCAAGGTTGACAGGCCTTACCCCGACTATGCCCAGTTGCAATTTGTTGTGTCTTTTGAGACAGAAATTGTCAAGGCTTCTGCTGTCATCAACGCCGTGCTCACCAAGCAAGGCTGGAAGATTTACACCATGCACACTGTCGCCGAGGAACTTCTCCAGTTTCCCGAGCTTCCTCCAGCCGATGGGCATATGACTGGCTTAATCAGCTGGGAAAAGCAGAGAGCTCAAGATGTAGACTCTGCCAACCCTGAAATCCTCATCATCGGCGGTGGCCAAAAGTAGGTTACTCTTAAGGCTTTTTTTTGTTGCTTCTCAGTCAGTGTATCGCTAACCTTTGGCTCTCTTGATGCAGTGGACTAGCTATGGCGGCTCGCCTGAAAGCGCTTGGGATCGACAATTTGATCATCGAGAAAGATGAAATCGGGGACATCTGGAGGAAGCGTTATGAATACCTTTCCCTCCATTTCCCCCACTGGCCTGATGCTTTGCCGTACTTCCCCTACCCCAAGGGCTGGCCGACTTACACCCCGGCTCAGAAGCAGGGTCTGTACATGCAGTGGTACGCTTCGGCTCTAGACCTCAACATCTGGACCAAGTCTACCGTCACAGACGCTAAGCAAGACGAGGAGGGCAACTGGACCATCACAATCAACAAGGAAGGCAAGGATACTCGTGTGCTTCACCCCAAGCAGCTAATCGTGGCCACCTCGCTTTGTGGTCTTCCTTCGATGCCTCTCGTGCCGGGCATGAAGGACTTCAAGGGCGAAATTCGACACTCCACCGCCCACGACTCCTCCAGGGGTTTCAAGAAGGTCTGCGTGGTTGGGACCTCATCTTCCGGCTTCGACACCGCCTTTGATTGCTCCCGCCGCGGAATCGAAGTCACACTCCTTCAAAGATCCCCAACATATGTCATGTCCCTGACTCATTCGGTCCCTCGTGTTCTCGGTGCCTATGCTCCGGACCCCAAGACGGGCAACCTGCCTGTTCTCGAAGAGCAAGATCGTCTGTTCTTCTCCACCCCCGTGGGGCCAGGAGAAGAGCTCAGCAGACGCAATGCCAAGGTGCTCGAAGACCTAGATAAGCCCTTGCTCGATGCACTCAACGCTCGTGGTCTCCGCACGTGGCGTGGTCAGCGAAACACCGGCAACGCAACACTCGGGCAGACTCGTAACGGTGGTTTCTACTTTGATGCCGGTGCTTGCGAACACATAATTAACGGCAAGATCAAGGTTGAGCCTGGTTATATTGAGAGCTTCGCTGAGGATAAGGTTATCCTGAACGGTGGCCGCGAGCGGGACTTTGATCTGGTCGTCTTTGCCACAGGGTTTACAAACACAATTGAGTCTATCCGCGGTATTCTTGGTGAAGAAATCGCTAGCAAGGTTGGGCCTATTTGGGGTATCGATGAGGAAGGTGAAGCAAAGACAGCCTTCAGAGAATCCGGGGTCAAGAACTTGTGGATAACTGTTGGGTTCTTGCCCCTTACCCGTTATGTATCTAAGTTGATTGCTCTGCGACTCAAGGCGCTGAAGGAGGGTATTTCTCCTCCACCATACAAGATTTAGATTAGACTAGCATTTTTCTTTAAATATTAGGAGTTGTGTTGATTTACTGAGCTTTTTACACTCTCTCGTATCTGATTGATACCAACAATGATGTTGCTGCCGGGGTAACCAAGTAGATAGACTACCATGTGATAGATATCGTACGGGTGCCCGCTCCGATAAAATCGGTCTAGAACTCCATAAAGTTCTAATTTGGCAGTTTAATTGACGGCTCCTAATTATACTTTACGGCGCTATGGGTAAGTTGGTATCAAATTGGCCTCGACACTAAACTTTTGGCGCAAGGCTCGAGATGCATTTCTTCTGCCTGCGTACTATCAATAAATTGCGCTAGAGGTATTATTTTACACAAATTCTCGGACTTATTAGATAAGTTCCCTGCATACTCCAGACTTGAGAGCGCAAGCTATATAGATAGTCTTCAGAAACCGACAAATAGATTTTTTTTGGACAGGAGCTCGATCTCATAAAAGATCAAAAAATATCTACACTAGCTCTATCAAATGCCCTTTGTGTAATATGTCGTTCCTTGTGAAAGAAATCTGATCGTGGACACCTTGAAACTCTGAAGAAGCATTGCCTACGTAGTTAGTAACTTCAGTAGAAGCTGGGGGTGCTCAAATTTGACAACTTTCTGCTCCTGGAGCTGACGGGGTACCCCATAAGGTCAGCTGGTTACTATAGGTGGAGCGAATGACTATCTCTCCCCGTTCCTCATTGTGGGTGGCGTAGGTGTTCTAGATATTCTCTAGATCTGATCTGCCTCGTAACCCCACAAGGCCACCGATATTCGACCCTTTAGCGCCGGCGAATTTTCTACCTTTATGGTAGTTTGTCCCTGGGCTAACGCAGATCTCCTCTTTCCCCAATATGTAGTTGCTAGATTCTTTATGGACCAACCCACGTTTTGAGTGCTCGCAGTCGGCGAGTGATTTCCCAATTCGGTAGTTGGCGGAGTGGATTCCAGCTTCAGCAGTCGTTTCCATGTGTAAAGTGGTTAAAGGCTAAGCGAGCGCTTGCTCACCAAGCTGCCGTCGCCAAGGGAGAGGGGGAAAATGCCTAAAGTAGTATTTGTGTGCCGGGAAATACTACCTGGAACCGAGATACAGGTATCGATCAACCTTGGCCATTCTCGATTAGGGCGAGATTTCCTAGGATGGAGTCTGGAGGAAAGGATTGGACATGACCTGTGTATCTCTTCTACCCCGCCCTTGAGTAATGGACTAGACAACGGGCTGAAAATTAGTCTTGAGAAAATAAGTTTGAGCTGATGTAGCTCGGGCTTTAAATTACGACGGCCCCCAGTCAAAAGTCACAACTGAAGATCAGGCAAGTGAACATCCAGAACCCAGCCTGTTCGACTTGTCAGCTTATCAGAATACCTGTTGAGTTCAACCAGATATTGGGCTATTCTTTCTACACCAAAATGGCTCCAGCTTCTCACTTCAAGCTCAACACGAAGGCAATCATTCCCTCAGTGGGTCTAGGTATAGCTTCAAACTCCCACTGCAAGTAATTAATCACATACTAACAACTATGAAGGAACATGGCGATCGGAACCCGGTGAGGTTCGGGGGTCTGTTGCCTTTGCCCTCAAGCAAGGATACCGCCATATTGACGCAGCGCTGTAAGTATCTCCAATTTCGTCGCAATTTGGGAAAGTTCTCCGGCTAATTACCAGACAGGATTTACGGTGGGTTATAACAATCACTTGACCAAGTTCACCAAGTTCATGGGAGATTCACTTAATGATCCCAAGCTAATGAAGTCATTTGGATCCCTAGGGAATGAACATGAGGTTGGACAGGGCATTAAAGACAGCGGTGTTCCTCGCGAAGAGATTTTCTTGACCAGCAAGCTTTGGAACACGCACCAGCCTAATGTCGCAGAGGGACTCCAAAAATCTCTTGATGCACTAGGCACAGACTATCTTGACCTATACGTATGTCAATCGGCCCAGATGATGTCCTATATTTTTATGAAATTTAAACTGACAGTTGCTTAGCTCATTCACTGGCCTGTTCGCTTGGTCCCTGTAAGTACAATGTCCCATCCCTCCTTGGGTATAATTGCCCATCTTCATTGGTAGGAACATTTCTAACTCATGTAGAATGAGACAAGTGAACTCCTTCCAGTTAACCCTGACGGTAGCCGATCTGTTGATAGGTCGTGGGATCAGTCTGAGACTTGGCGTCAGATGGAGGAAGTGTACAAATCTGGCAAGGTGAAGGCTATTGGCGTGGCCAATTGGTCTATCCCATATCTAGAAGAGCTACGCAAGACCTGGAAAATCGTTCCCGCCGTCAATCAAGTGGAACTACACCCTTTTCTCCCTCAACATGAGCTGAGAGAGTATTGTGCCAAGTATGGCATTCTCCTCGAAGCATACTCCCCACTTGGATCAGCCGGTAAGTTATGTCTCATTTCTCGCGTGGTGTTCTCAAGCTAATTTACAATTTTTCTCGTGCACAGGGGCTCCTCTCATGTCCGATGACGATATTCAAGCAATAGCTAAGAAAAACAATGTATCGCCGGCTACAGTACTGATTAGTTATCACGTGAATAAGGGAGTAGTAGTTCTCCCCAAGTCGGTTCACGAGAAGAGAATAGTGAGCAACAAAGAGGTTGTAGAACTGTCCCAAGAAGATCTGGACCTCCTAGACGGCTTGGCTGCTAGGGGTAAGGCGAAGCGCATCAACACTCCATTGTTTGGCTGGGATCTTGGGTTTGATGACTGGTATGGACCAGTCAGCAAGAAAGTCTGATGTTATTCTCATATAAAAATGCATCATGTTGTGCCGCAATGATACTCAACCTTGACAATTTATTACCACTTGAAGCTATTTTTCGAAATAATGCGACCTGTACCAGAACGTTTCGCTATGGAAACACCCTCGTGGTCTTTCTCAAATGCCAATCTATGCTATTACTCGCTCCAAATCTGGATATTTCTTCAGCATATATGAAAATGTCCTACGGTTCCTTCCTATACAATCACACCGGGATCTCTCATTTAACCTCTTAGTAAAAGCCGTGGGTTGATTACACAAATGGCGTTTCAGTTATCGAGATAGCAATTGAGGTGACGAAGGCTCGTATTTTTCCAGACTTCATTGTCTTATGATGCGCCTTGCTCCTTTGGAATGAACATTGCACGTCACATATTTTCTTGATTTGAGTATATCTCGCTCAGTGATACATCTGCTTGTAGATTTCATATTGCGCAAGCCTTTTATTTAGGCGCTTCTCACGCATGTGATTTTCTGTTCGACAAACTCATACAATCTTCAGTGTTTTCTAAGGCAAGATTATGCTGTAAAAGCGTGATGGCAGAAATGTCGTGGCGTGGCAGTGATATTAGTTTGCCAAGAAAGGCGACTCAAACCGCGACGAAGAGACCAGAAAATCGTGATGGGGCAATTTTCGTATTCTTGCTAATGAGCCTCTGATTGTATTTGTTCATTCGTAAAAACAATGTTCAGCTGAAGGATCCTTTTGGGATTTAGAAACCACTAGGCCGGCTTGTGTGCGACCAACAACCACACGAAACAAGCCGTATGCAGCAGCACTTCAGCCTTTCGGTTCTGGGTGCGAGTGATTGGTAATTACGTGCCAATTCCAATTCATTTTAGCGCTGACCTCCTGATTATACCGCGCATCAGGATGCTATTGCTGCAGGTTGCAACATCAATCTGCAGGCTGTGAACCAACAGCATAACCCATATTTAGAAACGGGTGGCTGTGAAATGTGACTCTCAACCCCTTACAAAAGGCCAGCCCCTCATTCCCTCGGGCAGGGCTCATTATACCATGAAATTTAATCTCTCACCAACAATTACCAAGTTAACTGAAGTAGATCAACATGTCACCTGCTAAGACCTCAACCTCAGCCGACACCCCTATCCCATCCATTGAGACAGACTCTTGGGTCCGAGACTCGTCAGAAGAGACAGAATCATCAATCGGGCGCTTAAGGACTCCGTCTGTATCCATATCCCCGCCGCCCGATGCCTTATCAAATGGGGTTCGTTCAGAGAGCCTTGGGCTGGAATCACAGATGCAAACCATGCGGCTTGCAAGCAAAGACAAAGACAAAAGAGGCCTCAGCGCAGGTTTCACAGACCTGCTTCACGCTGTAGATGCCGCTGAGCGTGAGCCTACTCAGCCCGTTTCAATAACCCCAGCTCCACGGCCGGATCCTAGCACACCTCGACGAGCCAGACGCCGTTCTGGGCGATCGCCATCTGCATCCTATAGTACACGCCACAACGTCCATGAAGAACCTCTTCCCGAGGACATCTTCCATTCGCCAGCCTTTCAGCAGGCTTTGCGTGATGCGAAGAGCCTTACGGCTGACCTCAAGGCTGTGATGGATGATGCGCCATTGCTTCACGATCATGAATCGACAATTTCGAAGCTTCATGAAGAGGCTGTCAAGTTATCGTCGTTTGAATACCCCACCAGTCGAAGAATTGGCTTCGTTGGTGATTCGGGCGTCGGTACGTTCAGCGCCCACATTTTCAAAAGTGTATATACGTTGACTCGACTCTATTTTAGGAAAAAGTAGCTTGCTAAACTCCCTTCTTGATTATAAAGATCTCGCCAGAGCTGTAAGTTCCCCCTAAACATCTCTCTTGTTATGATTATATTTTCTAACAGCAAGAAGAGCAATAGCGGGGAGGCTTGCACATGTGTTGTGACCGAATATCATTATCACCAATATGACCACATGGATGTCCAGGTGGAGTTGTTCACTACCCAGGAGCTGAATGAGCAGCTAGAGCGAATGCTCGAGGACTTCCGTCACTACTCCTTCCACGCTGAAGAAATGACAACAGCCGAGGAAAAGAAATCAGCAAAAGACAGGGCTCATGTTGCCAAGGATACTTTCAAGGCAATGTTTCGGGGTCGGATGAACAACGACTCTTTTCTCCTCCAAGGATCTCAACGTGAGGTATTGCAAACACTGATCCGCTGGGCTGAGGAGCAGAGGCCCTCACGGGCAGTGACATCCCAACAAAACCTCAGCCTCGACCAATGCTCGGATTCATTGTTTGTCCTGTCTTCGGAACGCCTATCTCGAACCGGACCCGCCATCTGGCCATTTATCAAGACAATAAAGTTCGCATCACCTGCCTCTCTTTCTGCTCATCGGAGTGTTATGCTAAATTTAGTTCCAAACAGGGTCTTCTTGAATGCCCATGCCCTTAAACAAGGCCTAGTTCTTGTCGACCTACCAGGTATGTTGGAAACAACTGGCCATGCGCCCGGCATTTTAGATCTCTAGAGCTGACTGTGGATTTAAAGGACTTCGTGATTTGAATTCGGCACGGAGATGTATCACTGAGCGATACATTCTTGAATGTAACGAAATATTTGTGATTTGCAATATTGGCCGAGCTGTGACCGATGAAGGAGTTCTTCACGTGTTCAACCTCGCCCAGCGCGCACGGCTGAGGAATGTAGGCATCGTATGCACTCGTTCTGAGGTAAGTGTTGAATCAATCTTCTAAATGGGTTCTTGTTAATTCTCATTCATATTGACTAGGATATCGTCCCAAGTGAAGCCTTGAGGGACTGGGATGGCACGCGGCAAGCACGTATCAAATCTCTTATAGCTGCCATTGATGAAGACAAACAACACGATAAAGAGTTGAAAGCGGAGATTTTGGAGTTGGATAAGCTTGAGGATGATGGCGACCTTTCCGAGGTCGATAGAGAAGAGAGAAACTTACTGGGGAGGGATAAACGGCAACTCGAGTAGGTACAAACCCTTCAATTTTTTGGCTTCAAACTGACGAAAGTCAACACAGGAAGAAGATTGAGAACGGAGAATTTGAGTGAGTCAAATACATGGCCATAGTCTTACCCTGTCGAAGGGTGAAAACAACTAACAAACCTTATAGACTCACCCAGTTTCTGGTCACGACGCGCAATGAGTTTGTAACCAACAAGCTCTCCCAGAAGTATGCCCACCGTGTCGATGGCCTTCTCCGAGTCTTCTGTGTTAGCAACAAACTCTACAACGATAAGAGGAACGAACCAAAGGACCGCGCACTTCCATACCTCAAGCTAAGCGGTATCATCGATCTACGGAAGCATTGTATCTCAATTGTGGCACAAGCCCAGCGTCGCGTTGTCGTGCAGTTCATCAATGACGAGATCCCAGCATTGCTTTCCAAGATCCAACTCTGGGTCCAGTCGGGGGCTAGGACGGCAGACCAAGAGCGTCGTATTGCTATTATTGCAGCATTGGACAATATTGAACGTGAGCTGAGGACAGTACGAATAAGCTGCAAGTCCACCTACAAAGTAAACTTGGCCTACTAATACGGGTCGTAGAATTTGCGAAGGCACAGTCGGCCGGGACAGACAATGCAACGGGATTTCAATACGTTAGTACTCGGAAGTGAGTTCGCTATATTTCTTTTGAGTGGTCTGAAGTAAGAGCAGGCTAATTAATTCTAGGAATCCAGTTGCTTAGCTGGACACAATTTGCTGCAGACACAAGCCTTGACAGAAATGGAGTAAGTAGAAACATTTAGGTCACTATCAAATTGTATCGCTAGCTAACCTTTTAATAGTGGCACCATAGTGAGTATTTCATCTTCGTTCTCCAAAATCGACCTGAGAAATAATTCGAGGCCTCAAACTAACAATTCGCTCATCAGGCTCATATAGTGCCTTTGTTAGCAACTTTGGTAATCATTCCACACCAAAGGCAGGAACTCACGATTGGAACTTGGAGGCCATGGAGAAGATGGTAGAAGATCTGAGGACACCGTGGGAGTCACTGGCTTCAACGCTGTATGAGCGCCAGTCCGAACTTACACAAGCTATCGAAACGACAACCGAGACCATTCGTGATAGCCTAGGTATGCTTCACCTTCCATTGCCTTCCCACTGAGAAAAGAAATCCCCGTTGTTTCCCTTCAATTAAACCTCCTTCTCGTTCACTGATGTAATTTCACGTCGTGTTGGGCTTACATCGGCCTTTCTCTATCTGACAAAACTAACAAACCATCCTAGAAAACGAATTGGACGACAACGACGAGAGTACGAACGTACTACTTGAAGCCCTAGAAGCCCAGACACGGCTCCTTCAAAGATCGATGGAGGCCTGCTTTGAAAATCTTACTGATAAGTTTCTGTCAGTTTCTTGAATCATGATCACCCGGTGCTATTTACTAATTAGGCATCATTGCAGATTGCTACATACTGACACCTTCTCTGGCATCCGAACTTCGTTGTTCGGAAAGGAGATGGAGCCGACATATCGACGATGCAACCAAGAATACGGTAATTCCCCATATGATTATTACACACCTTCTTCAGCCCGTGTTGTGTATTTGAGGGGACATGGCTGACACCGACGCAACTTACAGGCACCGGAAGCGACCGACGGCGGAAAACGATAATGAACGGTGGCTTTTCTAATCAGGTTCTTTTCAGAAATGTGATGAAAGCCTCCAAGGAATTATTTGAACGCATTACGGACGATTTACAGAGTGAATGGGTAAATGCACAGAATGACTATCTCAAACTGGTGGAGGATATCCTAGACCTCGTCAGGTCAGAGAAGGCTATACGAGAAAGCGAGCAGGATCCAGGCTTTAGAGACCGCGTCGACGATACGATTAGGCGAGGCAATGATGATATCAGGCGAATACAAGACGCGGTTCGCGAATGAAACTCATGAATATACGTCGAGAATTCGCTCACATGCTCTACTCAAGATTTGGGAGAGGAATTCTTGTTCCAGATGGAGCGCGAGTCGGAACACCAATGTCAAATAGACTAACGCCGAGTGAATACCCCAATAAACATGACAATATTTGCCTTAATAATATCCAACGTACAAGGTTTTCCTTTCCTCCTTTTTTATTGTTTTCTGTCTGATTTATATTCTCCCGTAGGGCGTTCCAAGATTGAACACCCAACTTCTCCCGGGGATGTCTTTCGTACAAAGAAGAATTAATGTGTGCCTGGTGACGATTAAAAGTGATCCATACCCCTTCGAAGGGCCAACTTGATACTACATGCAATTGGGTTGTGACCCCTTTGAGCCATGCCCACATCATGTTCCTCCTCCCGCTCTCTCTGTACCTCTCGGCCTGTTCCCGCAATCGTATTCGGCAGAAGAATAGGACTAGTAGGTAGTTCGGCAACCGGATAGGGGGACTGGGGACTATCAAGCTCCGGGAAGGTCGCATACATCTCCTGAGGCGCCAGTGGTGGTGGCTGTTCAAGTTCTTGAGCAGCATGGTATGGATGTTGCTGCTGCATCTGGGCATTCTGAACCTCCCATGTCTTCCCAGTCTGAGGATCCCACATCATCAGAGTTGGTGACCTGGAGGATTGCGTAAAATCTAAGTTCTTCGTCCATGGCGTATCGGGAGCTACATCGGTTTGGATCGACGGTTCGGGTTCGACTCTGGTCCACAGCCCGTTGGGTGCCTTTTTGGTGCTCATTGCGAAAACAAGGCAGAGGATGATAAAGCCGGGCCACGTAGAGAATATAACATCAATAAGACTCAAGAATATCAGTCGTGAGCCATTCCCAGGGTTGGCTGATATGAGTAGGCCGTATGCGGTGCACACGACGAACAGACCACAACAAACGAGGAGGAAAACTGAGGCCTGGGGTGAATTAGTTAGTTCACAGAAACATCTAGATTTGAGAAACATTGCGGTTTCTGAATAAGGAAATGTCAACCAACCTGGTTCAGCTCAGCCACTCCTCGAGTCCTAAGCTTGACTGTGATAGCCCAACTACCAACTAGGAGTGACACGGTGCATATGCAGACTTGATACGCCATATTTACTCCGAAAACAGGCGCTGAAGGTGAGATAGTATAATAGGAAATAGTCGCGCCGACATTCGCGGCTACAAGGAGTGCGAGGACAATTCCAACTATCGGAATACTGCGTCTAAATACTCTTTCGGTCGGTGTTAATTCGTTCAGGTTGGCGACGAGAATTCCAATGCAGAGGTGTGAGAGTAGGAGCAGTATCAACACGTCGGTGAATTGCGTGAGGAGTAGATGTACGGCAGTTAAGCCGATAATCGCTCTGATAGCTGTTAAGCTGGCAGTGGACATATCTGAGGACGAGCTACCACCGCTGTTGGATACGATGAACGCTGCTAGGTCAAAAAGACGCGACCTACACGGTAAGTGGTGTCATGTTAGATCTTTTATCATCTCCCGCAGTATAGACTGTCATTTGTGTGCTTTGGAACCGTGGCCACGACAGGATAGAACTCACACGAAAAAGGAGCATAACGCCATTCGCAAATACAGAAAACAGTGACGCGCAGCATCGCCGCGTCGATGAGAGAGGCGAATGGCGCAGCCAAACACGACGACAGAAGCCAGGCCTGTGACTCCAATGAGCACCTCCCGACCTGTCAACACACTAGAATCCCGGTCCATAATGACATCCGTTCACCTTGGAGGATCCGCGCTTGATGGTCGGGCAACAAAAGGATTGTTGGCATTCAGAAAGAGTGACAGTGAAGATATGACGGACCTCCGCGAAGAAAGGAACGGGGAGAGGTGTGGGGGATGGCGAGGTAGTATGTTGAAGTAGGTAATAAGACATCCTGAAGGGCAGAAATGTAGGCACTGAAACTGTGTCAGCTTGGGGGTTGGAAGCAAGACATAGCGAGCCATTGGGACCATACTCTTTATTTGAAAGAATGATAAGTGAAAGCCGTCGTGTATCTGTCTACTCATGGAATTAGTGTGATACTAATTTACGTAAGTAAGCGAGTGACAAAGAATTACTTTGGTGGTGGAAACTTTTCACCTGCGTGTTGTAGCATCAATGGCTCTATCACGAGACAGGCTGTTTCATATTTTTACCTCAGCCGCAGTAAGCCAACTCTAGCCCTCACCATTCGGGAAGATGAGAGTCCGAGTGTCTGACAGTGTCTCAAAGAATAAACAAGGGTCTAGGTCGATCAGAAAAACAGTCTTCACACGCGTGACTGGCCAGTGCATAGCTCGGCCCGACGATGGAAGGATAGTGCCGCCATTCTAACCGGCGCTATATCACCATGCATAAACTTTTGTTTGACTCTTGTATAAGAGATATCTCAATGCTCGACAGAAATTTAGGGAACTCGGGGATAGTAAATTAGTCTATGCAGAAACGGCCGATGCTTCTTACAAACAAGTGAACGAGAATCTTGTATGTAAACTGTGCGCTGTGTCTATAAATACTCGTCGTTCTGAGGATTCCAATATTAATAAGTCATACCGAACTCATCGGCAGGCATCTACGCCCAAGGTGAAACCGTTGCCAAGCCTAACGGGATCCGTTCTGGATGCCTAGTCGTTATAAAACTGGGCTCATATATTAATATAATTGTCTAGAATCTGAATACAAGTATCCTGTTAATAAAAGTCACCCCGCATTTGTGTGTAGAATCCCTATGAAGCTCTCGGCCGGTCTGCCTGGAACATCTCCCCCATTCCCCATATCCGCTGACAATACAAAGGACTCACGCACCAAATAGAAGCTAACATGGTACGTATTAGGCGAAAAGGCCCCAAAGGCGGCTTCTCCTCCGAGTCTTAAGCAAAAATTTTGCAAGCTCGTCCCAAAACTCCTGAGAGGCCACCTTTGCCCTCCCGTTGCTGTCCAACATGGAAACCTCCTCTTCAATACTCCTACCCTTTTTCTGTCGACACCTACATGTTGGGTCACTGAGGGATGCCCCCGATTCGAGTAATAGTCTGACTAGTTCAATCCTCTGACGCGAGAGGTCGTCTATGAGAAGCCTCCAACTGGCTGAATAGTGAGCCAAATCCTCGTTTGTACGGCTCACATAGAACTGCCACCCGAAAATTGTGTTTTCCAGCAGAGATCGCCTGTTTGGCTCGGATTTTACAAGACCTTTGTTGGTCTTCAATTTGGCTTTGACATAGGGGACAACGGCGAACTGTGCCGCAATTCCCACGGCGGAATTTTCAATACAGAATGGTAAATTATCCTGCGTCCATGACCAATGTTTTCCGGCATTAGACTTGCCGCTGGATGGGCGGTCTCGCTTTCCTCCGCGATTAAGCCATCGGTTTGACTTACTCGCAGTCGAGTCCGGTTTTGACAAATTCGCGTCAAATATGTAGCCGCGCTTTCCAAGATCTGCAGCTCGCTCGCAAAGAGCTGCATCGAAATCATCGACCGCGTGAACAAGGGACTCAGTGAAGCATTCATCCACTTGAGACGCATATAAAAATCCCAGGACCACTATATCCCAAAATGCAAGCTGTGAAAATCCCAGATGGATGAATAGCCGTGGTCTCGAAATCACTGTCGTAAGCACTTGGAGCAGAACCAGCTCCGGGGCGAAGTTTGTTGATGATTTACGAGATGTCGATAAAATGGATTCTTGCAGGACCCAGTCTCGTGCGGTTCTGTGAAGAAAGGTGACTATCCCATCGTCATCCACTTCCAGAAGGCCTTTGGTCGAGCTATCCAAGCGTCGTTCCAGTATTTTGACGATGTTTTCCTTATGTTCCTCTGTGAAAATATCTCCATTCGGCAGACTCTCCCCGTCTGCTATCCAGACCGATATGGCGTGCAAGGGTCTTAGAGATGCAACTGTAAGCTGATAATATCGATTGGAGTTTTTCAGATCTTGTGGATCGACCTTTTCTCTCATCCGACTGTAGAGCTGGAACAAGTCTGTTGGCAGGTCATCGACAACAGCTTGCAAGTCAGCCAGACTTCTACCCTTGGACAGACTGTAAAGCAAGTCTCGGACTACAATAAAGACCCAAAGGAACACTCCCTGGGCCTTGTTTGCTATATCATAGAGCAGGGCTCCGGCCTGATCAGGGAAAAGCGCTTGCCGTTCTCGAAATGCCTTGCTAGATTGGAAGCTTCCTATGATATAGGACTCGATGTCACCTTGGGTGAGGTATTGCATTGCGAGCCGGGGATATTCATCGAATGCGTCCGTGAATTCGGTCAAAGGTCGACTACCCAGACATATTTTGACACCATATCTGGTTACAAGTACCTGAATGAATGAGATCAAAACACTCGGATCACCGCTGAATTCATCAAGTCCGTCTAGAACCAGCGCGAGCTTGAACGAATGTCCATTAAGCGACGCCAGGATAAAGAATGCGTCTTGCAGTTCTTCCCAACTCCAAGCCGGCGCCGGGGTTTCCAGGCCACGTAGAACTTGATACACAGCCCATCGTCGTGGGAGTACGATTGGCGTGAGCTCGGGCATTGATTGCAGGCACTGACAGAGCAGTGTTCGTAATAGTCCCTCTCGCGATTTTTGCAAGTTATTGTGCCCAGCTTCCCAGAAGTAGAAGTGCCCAAGAAGCAAAGGAAATGGGGATGCCCATTTTTGGAGGTTCTTTTTAGTCCGGGAATCGCGGACGATGAAATTCATCAGCGTTGACTTTCCAGAGCCTGGTTTTCCCGTGATCCAATACACCGGACACGGATCTTGAAGCCAAGCGGTGAAATTGTTTCTTCCCTTGAGCATATCGTTGCTTCCATTATGAACCTCATCGTCGGGTTCGAAAATCCAACGATAAGTGTCGTCATATGGTTTGGGTATCGACCTTTCCCTCCGAGAGATGTCAGAGAAACTCAGGCTTTTGACAATTTGTTTATGGATCTGGTTATTCAGATTATTGCTAGCAGAACTGAGATGATTCGTGTCCTCAACGGGCGCCTCGGAGGGTTGCCAATCCGACTCCCATAGTCTTCTGAAAAGAACATTCCTGTTCCCAGGTCCCACGGTGTCATCCTCTGAGGAGATCTTATCGAGATCAGAGGCGAATTGGTCCAGTTTGCCGTTAGTTCTATCAATTTTCTGCGTTAGCTTGGAGATCTGGTGCTCCAAACTCTCACTCGCCCCGTTTCCGCGGGCTCGATCTCTTTCCCTGCATGAATTGTTAGTTTATAACAGAAGGTACACTCCTCTATACGGGCACATTCATACCACAGAGAGACCAGCATTGCCATTGTCATTTCCGACCGTATCTGCTGCAATCGCTTCTCGATATTTTGCAAGTTCCCTTTCGACCACATTGCCTTGAGCGCGACAGTAACACTGTTTTTCGCCATCATGGCTTTCGAGCCGCCCCCCTGGGCCTTGAGATAGCCCAGAGCGCTTTGGACTTCTGCAGTGATAGACTCGCATTCTCGGCAGAGTCTGATGAGCGACTCATCGGATGCTACAAGGGCTTGAGATGTCGCTGTATCTAGTGCATCGCTAACTTGTGTACCGATCTTTCCAAGGTCTTTGACGACGGTGGACAATTGGAAGCTTTCCGAGGATATCCCCTCCGGTGATCGATAGATCTCGATGGACTCTGATACCAGGCTGTAACAGAAATCGACAAATGTTACAACTGTGCCGGCCACTCGGAATGCAGAGACGGGATCCATGATGCTAAGTAACTCGAGGAATGAATGCTACTTCTCAGAGGGCTTGAGCCCACGCGACCAACCTCAATGCTACCAACGCCTCGACCCGACTACTGTATCGTGACTCGCGCTTGGCTGCATCAATTGGGAGCTAAAGGCTTGGGGAAACTAAGTGTGTTCGAATTTCTTACCGCCAACTGCAATGGCTGTGCGAAATTTGCAGTAGCGACATGGGTATGTAGGAAATTTGATACTGGATCTCTCCGCTGACCCCTCACTCCAGCATGAGGCAGGGTAGGATTGGCAGGGGTGAGATATGCTATTCTAGGAAAAATCTTGATAGACAATCAAAAGCAGGAGGAGTTCTTTGAATGAATTCGTGTATGTAAAATCTGCATCTATAGACAATATCTCAATTGCTCTATCAAGTCCAACTTCCAAGATAGCCCTACCCTTCAGAGAGAGTCGCAGCCCTGGAAATTGGTCAGGCCTTTTGGTCGACTTCTGCCGTTTCAGGTGAGACATCGCGCGAAGACGTGCCATTGACAAGATCTTTTAGCCCAGGAAGAGCAACGACGGTGATGGCAAGGGTAATCTCAAGCATACTCATTGGATCTATGTTTTGGCGAGAGGTCAGTATATTTACGGTTCGAGTGTATAAGAGCGCCAACTTACAAACAAGATTTTCCTGCCCTGTGCCGATTTTGAGAGACGCAAAACGCACAATGGTGGTGAAGATGGTCAAGGTACCGAGGCCGAAAGTGAGTGCGACACCCTTGGAAGGCTTCAAGACACCTTGGTTCAGAAGGACAACCGGCAGCGCATAAACTACGGGAGAGGATATGTCAGCTGTAGACTCCAGCCACGTATTTATCCAATAAGTAATGAAACAAAGAACATACCGACGAGATAACAGGCCAAATTCAGGGTGAAGTTGAGAATAAAGGGTGGTGTGGCATAGAAGACGCTGCAGGCGCCCTCCTCCTGAGACCACTGGACAGAAACGTCTTTGCCGCAATAGAAAGTATCATCCCAGAGAATGGCCATGTAGCAAAGGCAAACGAAAATAACAGCACACCAGAGTGTCCTGCGCATGCCCTTTGTGATGTTGGGGGCGAAGTAGCCCCAGTAAAAGGCCAACATGCTCATCTTGGGAAAACCCATTCCAACATCGTAAAAGTAATTGGAAGCGAAAGAGATCTATTCCAGATGATAATTAGTCTGAGTGAAGTCTGTTTATCCAGAAGCGAAGACGAAGCCAGGAGCTGTATTCTAATATTCCGCACCTTGGAAAGTGTCACAGACGGCTCCCACTCATCAAGTACACCAATCTGATAGGTCAGGGTGTCGCAAATGATGAGAGCGAGTGCATCAAGGGCGGACAGAACGAGGAGCCAGTCAGATAAGTCGAGTTTTTGACGTAGGCGGAAAAGGCGAGTGTAAATTCGCAAGGCAACGAATACGTAGGAGGCGGCGAGAAGAATCCATTCCGATATCTAGGCGTTTTGTGTATTAGTTGGGCAGTCCTGTTTCCTCCTATGCATTGAATCGCTCACCATGCAATCTTTTCCGTCGATGAAATACGCCATGCTGCCAAAAGTCCCTGGATGTCACCAGGTCGAAGGCGTATGTAATGGTGGTTTGTAAGCGTGGAAGAGGCTTGGATGTAAAGGAAGGAAGGGAGAAGGCAAAAGGGCACAGAAATAAGAAACAAGTAAAAAAATAAGTGGAAATATTAGAATTCGTTGCTACAACACAGGGATTGGAAACAAACAGAAAGAATTGCATGCGAGACATGGGAGTGTCGCATCACGGTGGCCATATGCAGCTTGGTAAAACCACAACCAACTCAAGGTTGCACTCAACAGCGAGCAGCTGGAGGCCATCAGAATTTCTGGGACTTTTGCTACACTACATCACAACCGGAGGTTTACAAGTGGCACAGTGGTCTGACTTGGTCGTATCGATACAACCCCAGCGGTATTTATGTTTCCGGCCAACAAGGGCCTGCAGCTTGGTCTGCTTCATTGCTGTGGCATCTTTCCGAAGCACCCAACAGCATGAACGAGCCTGACGACAGGCGTATAGGAAATTGAGCTACATGGCGAACCGATTTGGAATAAGCCGGGAACGGTCGGAGAGTGAGTCCGAACCCCCTGTTATCACAGGGATTGACACAGTACTGCAACGATGTACGTTTTCGTCTAGGCCCGCTATGTGATTGCTACAGTCTACATGATATCGTACAGTTTTATTAGGTCACAGAAATAGAACGTGTACTAAGTATATTCCCATGGAGGAGAATGATGGGTACTCTATGTATCTACCTAACGGTTTTGTTTTACTCATCTAATATCCTCTCGTCGCAAAGATGATACACTAACTCGTTCCGTCTTGTAAATCCCACCGCGTCCTTTCGGGAGGTCTTGTAGTTCTACTTCGCTGCCCGAAGGTCCTCCCGTAACGACGTTTGTAGAGGTTGCATAAGCATCCCTACCGGATGATAGTTTGATATGACCGCTACTCATTGCATAATTCTTGTATGCTTTTCCGTGAGACTTGTTGCTTGTCGCGCCCGTCCTCGACGAGTGTGTCTCAACACGACGGATGAGTGATCTGAGAGCAGGTAGACACACTACTATAATGGCGGCAACCATTTCCGCCATGGAAAGTACGTCTAGTTTCCAGGTTAGATTTTTATTCCCCGTCTCGGGCATTATATACTAGGCATAGGAAAAGTAGAGAGTGAAGGGGAGATTCAAACTAACAAACATTCGTCCAGGCATGGATCACTTGCATCGTGGCAAATCTAACGACACTTGCGGCTACAGTGACAGCGCCCAGAGAAAAGGTGACAATCAGGCCGATGAGATATCGCTTGTTGATTCGCAGTCCAGGCAGCAGAAAGAAAGGTATAGAAAAGCCTAGCACGTAGCCGCAAATTAAAAATCGATCCAACTGGAACATGCATATGCATCAACATACCCAGTAAGTCCGCAACGATGCTGAGGACCCAGTCGATTCGAGAAACATTCATCGAATCAAAAGTAGCACAATCTCCATTGGGATCCCAGTTGACTGCCACATGAGAGCCGCACCAGAAAGTGTCCAAGAAGCAGGTAGCCACGAAGAAGACTACAGTCACGCCTGTAATAACGTAGAGGTAGTTACGCAAATTGGGCATCATGTTCCTAGGCGGGACCAGCTTGTAGTAAAACGCCAGCAGAGCCATCTTTGGGAAATAGATACCCGCGTCGTAAAAGTAGTTTCCAGCAAATGCAAGCTTCATCAGTGCGATATCGACGTCCACAGGCGTCTCAGGCGCATCAGGATCATAGTCGTCCATTCCTCCTAGCTTATATGTCATCGCATCGCTAATGAAGAGGGCGATGGCATCGGCCCCCGAGGCAATAAGTAGCCAGTCGCTGAGAGTTAGGCGAGTTCGGGACAAGACGAGACGCAGAAACAGTCGTGAAAGGATGAATATCAGGGCGATGCTCAGGAGCGTGGCTTCGACGGGCTATTGCAAATCATAATGTTAGTTTGATTGATTTCTCGTTTATGAATCTCCTTCCCTAATGATCGTCGACAGAGTGTTGAGTACTAAACTGTGTGTGCAATACAGCAATGTGAAACAGAGATGAAAGAACATACCACGACCGCTTTCTTGTCGATACCTTTCCCCATGACGACCGGTGCATAAATGAGAAGGCATAAGATTGTTTTTAGTTCTGGGCTGAAGGCTGAAAGAACCCCTTCTATTACTATATTATCCCCTCGGTCTGCGTCCGCCGCAGAAGCGAGCACGCCGCAGCAGCGCACATTGTTGCCGCTTCACCTTTTACAAGTCAAGCGTTACGCTTTCTTGGCCTGTCGGTCTGTTGGTTCAGCGTCAGTAAACGAGAGCCCCCCTGAAACCGTACGAGGAGCTCGCATTGACTGTTGTGTATGCATGCAACCACACGTTGACAAGGGCCATTCATGCAGGTTGTTGGTAGCTACTGAGGGACAACATGTCCAGAAAGAGCGCATGCCCTCCGATCCTTGTTCGAATGAGAGCCTCAACGTGAAAGAATTAGTGTCAATACGGAGTCCAGTACATCTCATATCAAGATACCGTATTACTTCATCTTACCAGGCCGGTGACCCGGTCAAAGGACCAACCGCATATGTGCTTAGAAGGACCGCGGCCCGAGAGAAGGTCACCTCGCATCGGGTAATGTGTGACAACCCCTGCATCGACCGATGGTAAGCACACTCTCGCAAGGTTCGGCGCTTTCTCAAAATATCGGAGTATCGGACCCGAAAAGCAAGGAAGGTCCCGGGTTGTGGGAAGCGTTCCGCTGTGTAACCCCCAGCGCTCATCACTGTCGTATTGGTGATGTGACCGGGCCCCTTGTCCGCTCGCCAATTTGAGTCTTGATCTCCATAGAGGCAAGGCATCAATATGTCCCGCCGGCGCGCGCATCCCTGAGCCAGCCGTGCCCCTCAATGGAACATTGAGACAAGGCCTCGTCACATCGGACATGGATTCGCTCACGGACAGGAATTTTCTATGTTTGGAAGGCGTATCAGACTACTCTAGGCATAGAGGCATAATCCAGGATCACTTCTTCAGATATAGAGCTTTCTGAAATGAATGAAGGGAAAAGGGCAACTGAAGTCAGGCGGCAGCCTCAATTACATGCCCGTCACTTCGGCGTACACATAGTACTTAATCAAGCGTACAACCCTGAGCCAACATCCAATTGGGCCAAACGATGCCACAGGTCTCGGTGAAAGAGACCTAAGGGCGTGCATCTGGCTGGGCTCGTTCCCAGTTGCTACATGGGTGCGTAGTAAGACGACACACCTCAAGAGTTCTATACACAGCCTAAAGGGAGAACCAGCAGCAGAGTCCATAATTCCATTCATGCTACAGCTGAACAGTATCCTATCAAACAATCACAGCAAAGTCCACTTCTCTGCTTTGATAAAAACCACAAACTACCCACCGCTATCAGCGACTATTAAGCTGGGTTTGCCACAATAGTTAGGCATCGAATTGGCATCTTGGCCAAGAAAGTGGTGGGTGACTAACAAGCCCCTTAATTAATAATTATACAGATCCGGGCTTAACCTAATTGTGCAAATTCCCGACTCCCATTGTCTAACCACAGCCTTTGAGTCATTCATTGAACGACTCTATCCCAGCATAGCCTTAAGAACCTGGATCTGCTCCAGCACACCTGCTCGGCTGGTGCCACCTTGGGCAGATCGTGACTCAACACTAGCTTCGTAATCAAACGCATCCATGATATCGTCCGGGAATCGCCCATCGATAGCCTTCATCTGCTCGAGCGAGAGCTTGTCCATCGGAATACCTAGCTCCTCGCTCTTTGCTACCACTCGTCCTGAGATATGGTGTGTTTCGCGGAAGGGCACGCCAATTCTGACCAATGCATCGGCAATATCAGTAGCAATCATGGATGGATCCAGTGAAGCTAGCATCCGCTCTGGTCGCAGAGTAAGGGTGCTCAGGATGCCATTTGCGATCTGCACACTGTCCGAGACAGTTTTGACATGACTGATCATCGCCTGAAGGCTCTCCTGATAATCCTTGTTATATGTGCTTGGCAAGCCCTTGGTCGTGCAGAAAAGACCAGCCAGATGCCCGAAAGACGTGCCTGCCTTGCCCCTGAGCAACTCGGCCGCATCTGGATTCTTCTTTTGCGGCATCAGGCTGCTGCCCGTGCTGTAGGCATCGGCAATAGTGATGAACGAGAATTCAGAGCTTGAGTACAGGATCAAGTCCTCACTCCATCGTGAGAGATGTCCCATGAACATAGTACCCCACATCAGGAACTCGGTAACGAAGTCTCGGTCACTGACGGATTGCATGGAATTGTACGTAATACCTTCGAAGCCTAGCTCCTTCGCCATCATTTGGCGATCAATACCAAAGGCATTACCAGCAAGTGCACCAGATCCGAGTGGACTATATTTCATATTAGCAAGAGTATGCTTTGCCAGATACGAGAGAGCCTACCTCCTGTTGATACGTTTCAAAACCTCCCTCAAACGCTCCAAGTCAGTTGCAAAGTTGAACCCATATGACAGGAGCCAATGAGAAAATCTGACTGCCATAGCTCGTTGTAAATGCGTATACCCAGGCATGATGTGATCACTGTTTATATTAGAAGGGATGGCCTTATCAGGGGTAGGTAAACTGGTGCCAGACTCACATATCAGCCTCAGCACGGGCTACCACGACCTGAAGGAAGGAAATGAGATGACCTTCAATCTCACGAATGCGCTCCCGCAACCACATTCGCATATCAACGACAACCTGCTCATTTCGGCTACGACCGGTATGAAGCTTCCCGCCAATTTCTTTGGTGATGAGTTCACATAGCCGACGCTCGTTCGCAGTATGAATCTTGTCCCATTCGTTTAGCAATGTCATTTCAAGTTGGTTGAGAAATAGTTCCCTACATCCTCGTCATTAGGCATAATCTGAAAGGTGCCTGTCTCCCACTCCTTCATCACTTCTCGGAGACCATGCTCAATTTTGGCAAACTCATCTTCAGATATAATGCCAGCCTTGGCGTTGGCACGGGCGAAGGCAATACTGCCAAGGATGTCTTCCTTGTAAAGGACCTTATCGATGGAGATACTCTCGTTATACTGGTGCATAAGGGGATCGATACCACCTATCATTCATTACGCCACTCAGTATATGGGATCCATGAGCTTCATCATCGGGGAGTTACCAACCAGTAAAGCGCCCACCCCAGAGCATGCCCTGAACAGGAGCGTTGTTGGCGGCCATGATGGGCTTGGCTGTGGGTGTTGTTTAAGGTAATCGGATTAATACCCTCTCGAAAAGCAGATAGCGTCTGATGGAGTCAATTGGTGCTTGGTCAATGGGTCAATGAGGATAGGTTTAACAATCTGGTCGACCTACAGGGCCAGAGTCACAGGGGAGCAACCTTTTCCGACATCGGCCGCCTGTTGATTGCGGTGCCTGATGACTCACGTGATTCCCCTGCTAAAGCCCCCATTAAGCGACCCACATTGTTCCTTATCATCCATCCACCGCTGGTGAATATTGAATTACCCTACAACTGATGCAACTTTACTCTGTATTTGGCGATTTTTTTATTTTTTTTCAATGAGACGTGGATGGTCGTCAAAAGAGGAATATGGGTAGTTCATATGGGCCTTGCTGCGCTGGAGCTTTGATAAACCTCTTGAACCAATCCGTTAATCCACCTCTTTTATGAGACCGTCTATCTACACGAGACCCTGCTCCAAATCAGAGAGCTTCTTACCATAGACACTCTTACAATATGCACCATACCTAGTCCAGCTTACCACAATAATGAACGTTCAATTCTCAATAGAACTGATTAGAGCATTCCCCGGCGCTAATCCCAAGTGCTATGTGAAAAGAAAGCCAATAAGACGAAGACCGTCGGGAGGGCCGAGAGGCATGGCAGCAAGAACGATCACGCAAAACATACGCTACACCCTATCGCAAAATCTACTCAGAATTTTCTCTCATCAACGAATCCATTTACTAGATCTCGAGTAATCTAGGTTTGTAGGCCCCTTTCCCGTCCTCTCGGCTGTCCCGCGTGTCGCTTAGCCAGAGCGGATTCCACGGATGGGTGATTTGACGCCATCGCGCAGTCTGATGGACCTTTTCAGCTCTAGTATATTTGATGCAATGATGAGCTGGCAGAGAACTACGTCAAGGGCCTAGGGTTCTTCCTTTAACGACAGCGAACAAATGAGACCCAAGTTCTTGGTAAGCCTTATCTTGAAGAGAGATGGTAACATCAGATACCCAATTAGTCTAAGCGATCGACAGAGCGTAGAGCAATAAATGCCCATGAACCAGGATAGACAATGTGAGCACTAAGTGCATTCATCCTAGTGTCATCCGTGCCCAAAACCCAATGCGCTGCGATACAACACGGACAGGAAGTTCATTGGAGTTGTGAACTTGGGTACCAAATCAGCTCGTATGACACCTTGCATAATTGATCAGGGGATGAATTTTCGTTCACACAGGTGAATGTGATAAAATTAGGTATCAGAGTGAAGATGGCGATATATTGGGCACCGTGGTGTGTGATGGAACCAATCACACTCAGCGTGCGTTGGCAATGCAGTGCTAATCACCAACCCAACTTTTGCCCTGTCCTTCGGGTAACAATTGGGTTTAATCGTCACCGTAGACTGAGGACTATTGTTTAGTTATACGGAGATGAATAAACCAGATTGACGTCCAGGTCCTGCCACCAAAACGTTCGATTTTATACTTTCTAAACATTGTGGAATTAATCACCGTTCGTCATTTGCGGTTATACGGCCATTTTTGGCTTTGGATTTATCTTCAACAGAGGTCTGAAAGAACGTGTGCAAGCTCTCAGCGACACGACTAATGATGATGGCAGATGTCCCAGAAGTATGCAGAGGAAAGGGCTGGCAGCCCCCTTGCTCGCCTACAATACCTACCCCATCTCGCCGCCAAGGAAGGGAATGATGCCGCTCTGTCACTTATTCTCACCAAATCAAGAGAATCAAGCCCTGGTAGGGGAACCTTCTTGGGGTTTCTAAATCAGAAAGATGACGACGGCAACACTGCCTTGCACCTAGCTACGGAGAACGGCCACATCAGCGCCATATACAAACTGCTATGTGCCGGGGCTGATGTGGACCACTGCGACGACAAATATCACACTGCTCTTCATATTGCCGCGAGGAGAGGCAACGTGGAGATTATTCAACTTCTTCTCGATTTTGGATCCAACGCAAGAGCGCGTGATTCCAACATGAGAACCCCCCTTCATCTGGCCGCGCTCGCCGGCCATACTGATGCCGCTTCCTTCCTCATTGGAAAAGGCAAGGAGGCAGTCGACATGGAGGACATGGACTCTCAGACTCCTTTGTTCTATGCGGCCAAGAACCATCATCTCGACGTGGCAAAAGCGCTGAAAGTTGCCGGCGCCAACGTCAACGCGAGGAAATACGGCTTGCCGCTCTTGCATCAGATGGCTAGCTTTAATGACGCGGATGCAATTGACTTGCTCATTGAAGTCGGGGCGGACAAGGACCTAGTTGATTCCAGTCATAGGTCCGCTCTCTATGTGGCAGCTCAAGAAGGCTGCCGGAATGCATTTGCTTCACTTCTCAAGCATGAGTTGAAGAAGGAAGATGATGACAGTGACATGGGCTGGACTCTTCTTCGGCGCGCGGTCGAAGATGCCAGCGTGGATGCTGTTGAGCTCCTTCTCAAGTCTGAATTTCGAAAGAAGTACACCGAAGACGACACAGAGTTGGAGAATCTCCTCTATATCTCAGCAAGAAGAAACCTTGCCAAGATTTCTAAGCTTCTCTACAGCTCCCTCTCGCAGATTAGGGAGTCAGGGGAGAGCAAGCTCTGGGAGGTTCTGCATAGAGCCATTCGAGATGGCGACCCCAGTGCGGTCGCTGTCTTATGCGACATTGGGGTTGACAAGGAGGCGAGGGACAGTGCAGGTCGCAATGCTGTCTACCTTGCCGCCGAGATGCACCATGCAGCTGTCGTTGAAGTCCTGAAGCAGAAGGCAGCAGACCTTGGAGCCCTAGACGACGAAGGGGAGACCCTCCTTCATCGCGCTATCAGGGAGAGCAATTTTGCCGCCCTGGAGATCCTGGTGGCCTCGGGTGCGCCTGTTGATGCGGTCGACAAAGAAGGCAAGACGCCGTTGCATCGCGCAGCAATCAAGGAGTCTCACGCTGTTGAGGTTCTCCTTGCCGCCATGGCCAATGTGAACCAAGAAGACCAAGATGGCAGAACGCCTCTACATCACGCCGTTGGCCGAGTGGGATATGAGGCTTTGAAGATAGTCGACATGCTCCTAAGGAATGGCGGTATGGTCTTCACAAAGGATAAGAAGAATGAAACCATACTACACACGGCAGCGGCGAGCGGAGATCATCACATTTTGACCTTGCTCTTTGACAGTCGGAAGATTCAGAAGTATTACCAGGAGCTCGTGAATGAGGAGGGCCAAACAGCTCTTCATGTCGCCGCAAATCATGGGAATCTCGAGGCTGTGCTAGTACTTGTTACTCAAGGACTGAGCACTGAGGCATTGGATAGCTCTGGCCAGACACCCATTCAGCTCGCCATAAAAAGAGGACACTCTAGAGTTGTCAATCAGCTTTTGGCCTTTGAAAAGTGGTCCGCCAAGGAAAACAACCAGGCCTCTCCTTCCTCTTACCTTGCCATGCTTAGCGGCAATCGAGAGACAGTTGACTTTGTTATTAATTCCAAGGCGCTTGAACTGGTACGGGCATAACTTGTCTTAAGCTGTACC
Organism: Clonostachys byssicola; assembly: GCA_902006505.2. Taxonomy (NCBI): domain Eukaryota; kingdom Fungi; phylum Ascomycota; class Sordariomycetes; order Hypocreales; family Bionectriaceae; genus Clonostachys; species Clonostachys byssicola. Next base: position 3,481,517 of record CABFNO020001240.1, read on the forward strand.
TCGTTACTGACACCTTTTCAATACAGGAATCAATCTATCTAGAGAGATTGTATTTAGCGTCCACTCGGAGATTCGCTCAGAGAGGTTTGAAGGGCCTCGACATCAACGAAACTCACCTTTCCTATGGAGAGGCAACAAGCAACGCTTTGAGCTGGGGCCTATCGCCCAGGGCTATTCCATGGATGATGAAACTCGGATTTTACGACTATGTGGTCTTATGCGGTACGTGACCTTTTGTCCGTTTGTCTCCTCTTTCGTTGTCCTTTAGCTTACATTTGTGTCTCTAGATGATAGACAATCAGTCCACGACAACGATCTGGCTGGAACCGTCAAGAACACATTGGATGAAATTGCCAAGATCTCAGAGTCATTTACAGAGTCCCGAATAACTGTTCAATTCGTTAACACTGAGAAATCCTGGCATAGCGGCTGCGGTGAGAGTCTGCGGCAGGTAGCTGATGAAGCGCTACGCACACGAAGTGAAGGTCTTCCTTTAGGCACGCAGTTGAATGCCAAAATTGTGAAGCCTATGGTTCTTGATAAAATTGATGCAGACACCTTCAACAAGCCTTTGGTCGTTTTTGTGGTTACCAACGGAAAGGTATGTGAATGAGAATGGCACTTGAACGCTGCTGTGCTCTGACATTGCAACGACTAACATCTTTCTTTAGCCGGAGAGCGAAGATGAAGAAGCCAAGTTTTGTGAAGCTATCACACAATGCTCTGATTACCTCGAAGCAAAATCTCTAGGGAAGTCAAGTGTCATATTTGTCATGTCGGAACTAGCCGGCGACTCTGAGCGTGGAGAGCTTGCAAACGGTATCAAGAAGCACAAAGGAGCCAAAGACTTGATATACTCTGTTACGGAGACCCTTAGTGAGCTGATGGAATTTGGGCAAGAGCCTGAACAGACACATGGGCCTACCAGAAAGGCAAGTCTTACACTGTTCATGAATGTTATTATCTATACACTAACTGTTATTATCTTCACTGCAGTTATGTGAGTTTTTCCTCGGCGCCCTGGAGAAGCGGGATGTCACAACTAGAACAAATGCAAATGGGTGGAAGGCCGAGAATGGTCAATGTAACGAATAGTCGCATCGGGAGAGGGGGACTTTTATATCACCACGGTTTATCAAACCAACGCTCATTTAGATGGATCTTTTTCCTTTGTCTTTAACTACATAAGAGTGGGTGTTTAATGACACCAGTGGCTTTAGGTGTAGTCACACATTGAAATATTGCAATGAAACCAGATTACACTTTATGCACGCCAGCAGATATCGAAGAAATGTCCATGCCGCCTGGGTCTTCAGTCTTCGGTCTTCAATAGTACTGTTCCGACAATCCTGAGAGCAGATTCTCCCGCCAGTGCCATAGAGCAGCATAAGTTGCACCGGGTCCAGCAATGATTTGGCCGACTAAGACCATCGCGGTTACTTTGAATGCATGCAATGTTAATATACACCCCGTGCCGCGGAGATTCCAGACAGTATGAAGCAAGAAAATGAAGAGGGATGCCGAAGCAAAGGCGAGATCCCAGATCAACTGGCTGTATGCGCCTTCGGAAGTATCAGGCATAGACCCGAGAAAAGGAAGGCCTGACGACTGCAGGATGCCAGAAAAATACTCTTTCAGCTGCACAGCAGCGAAAATCACCGTTCCAAGGTGGATTGTACCCAAGGAGACGTACAAGAGGATGTATAATCTGTTGAGATACACAACGTCGCGATTGGGTATACCAACGACGGCACTCTTGTCAGAGACGCCCCTTTTTGAAGTCGACTGGGAATGTTCCAGTCCTTCGGTGCGGGTAAATTGGGAAGAGAGGGCCGAAATCAGTGCTGTCAGTACCCCGGTGTACACAGGAATGGATTGCAAAAAGTCGGACGAAATCCGAACTGATTGCTCTTTGAAATTTGGTACCACCATTAGCGCAGTAGCGACTAAATAGATAATGAAGAGAGCCAGATTGGCCGCCTTGACAGCAGGGGACGGTACTGGTCGTCCAATAATTGTCTGGCTACCAAACGCCATATGAAAAATAAAGTATAGAGAGGTTGTCCAACCAAGACCTTTCATCTTGAGAGCAACCCAGAACATAATGGGCCTTGAATGAGTCAGAAGTCTTTTCGTTTATTAAGCGGTTAGAAGATGTAGACATACCAGCGAATAATACTTCTTTGGTGACCAAGTCGAGAACCTTCGATCGTCCAAATAGCAACCAGAGATATCAGAATTAATGCTGTTTCAATGAATGCCACGGTTTTGTTGAGATCATGTTCTGGATTCAGGTGAGAGTAGGTGGGCATCACTGTTGACCGAATTTGGTCCATCAGAACGCTCACATTTGTCTGTTGTAACCCCCATCCTACAACATCGTCAAAGCTACTCCACAGAGCTGAGAGGTTGTACAGTTCTCTTGAACAAAAGAGGATGTAACCCGTCACCATGATAGACAGCCATTTCAACATCCACATCTTGCGAATAGGTCGCGCAGGCAACTCATCAGTAAACGGAACAAGCCGTGGTCGTTTGGGCGGCGGGAAATCGCGAAGGCTGATTGCGCCTACTACTCTCTTTTTAAGATGTCTCAGATCATATTCAAGCCCGCCGAACGTCCCAAGAAACCCAGGGACCAAGCCTGACATAGGATGGTCATTCGCTAGGAGCCTCTGTTGGTCGTTAGCAGCTTTGACCAACCCCTTTACGCGGGTCTCAAAGCGGCGTTGCGTCCGTGTAAGCATGGAATCATATTCTTTGTTCGATATGGTTCTCGGATTGTTTCGTTTGAGTAAACTTTGAAGCTCGTTGACAAACGCGGCCCCAGACTCAAGAGCTGACATGCCCCCCTGCCCTGCGATAGGGTTATGCTGTATCAATCCTGTCAGCCGAGGGAAACCAACGGAGGGTCCTTCCGGGCGGTCACCTTGTGGGCCGAATCTCCCAACAGCATGATTCTGCCAAAGTGCCAACGCTTGAAAACATGCTCCACGAGGGGAGTGAGAGTAGAGTAAAGGCGACTCTCATAGAGATCGCCGAAAGTATGTCTCCCAGAAATCGGATCACGTAGGTGTTTCTGGACAAGTGAGGCCTCCTCTTCTTTCGTATACCGGGGTATCTGGTCTTTTCTCACCAAGCCATTGCCCGTGTTCACAAACAGAAACCAGTATGTCCGTTTACCTGGCCCTGGGCATATGAGATATGAATGCCCATCTCCACAGACGAATTCGTTGGAATCGAGGCCCTCGGACATCTCGGAAATTCCAAAGACGCATTTGTATCGGCAGGAAACTACTAGGTTCGCGTTCCACGTCAGCTTTTCTCGGCATTTTGTGTATTTGTTGGGGGGATCCTACGAGATTCCCGGTCCTTGAGGAAGACCCCTGGTTGGATCTGTTCACCGATACGCCACATCTCCTCTCTTACTCTGCTGTGAACACCATCTGCGCCCACCAGAATGTCACCTTCAAACGTCTCTCCATCGGCAGTAGTAACCTGAACGCCATGCTCCCCCATATCCACATTTGCAACCTTCTTTCTGAGGTGAACCCTGTCCTTGTGTTTCAGGTTATCGAACAGGATTTCGAGAAGGCTTCGTCGATCGATGAAAATAAAAGGGTACCCGTGACGCTCCTCGAGACGATCGCCCATCGCCGGACTGAAGCATATAACTCGACCCTTGGCGTCGCGGTTGGTGTTGCTCATCGGATGGTAACCCCATGTAGCTCGAATAGCCTCATAGACACCTATCTGGTCAAGGATTCGCAACCCATTTGGGAACAGTCCAATGCTGGCTCCGACTTGCGGTGCAATTTCGTTGTGTGATTCGAGCAGAACCCAGTCAATCCCGGCCATCTCCAGCATGTTGGCGAGGCCGAGGCCGGCGATGCCACCACCCGCGATAATAACTTTGAAGTGCTTTTCAGCCATTATGTCGTTCGCTGAAGAACTTCTTCTAACAATAATCACAAAGAACAAAATATCCAGGCAGAATAGAGGTCTCTTAAAAGGGTTGCAAGCTCATTATCTAGGCATGTCAGAAAATGTTGAGCGCGCTAATGTCTTGTTGGCGGAGGGTATATCCCAGCTTATCTCCGCCTCTCATGAATTGCCTCAATGCTTACACAACCCCATTTAAATTCTGCAACTGATACACAGGGTTCCAAAAAGTACAGGGCCGGTTTAGAGATGGAGGGAGAACCCGTACAAATGGAGGACAGCATGCGATCGCTTTGAATCATTAGGGCCACAGAGTTTGTTTGTACTATTTCTTGCCTACTTCCAATGCCCTAGCTTAGTAGAATTTAGTCAATGCTGTTGGTAAATACTATGTAATGAACAATAACGGTGGTCACGAAACTCCAGGTTCCCATCATGTTGTGTGTTGGATTATAATAGTAGCTAAACGTTATGGCTTTAGAGCAGGCTAACATCGTCTAGGCCAAAGACACCCCCTATACTAGAATAATCACACCACAGTGCCACAGCCAGATTGCTTATTCCTGTGGCTGAAGCTGTGAAAGTCCCCGATAGCAGATAGTAACGAGGCGGGTTGCCTCCTCCCGCGCCAGAGTAAATGGTCGCCAGCGCGAAGGAATTCGCGTTGATGGAAGCCTGTAAGTAACAGCTACTCAGCGGTAGATCCAGCACACTATAGAACGCTTTGAAGGAGTAGTTTATCCCGCTTGTCAAGCTGACAGACTGAGAAAGGACTGTGGGGTTCTCATCACCGCTATTACCGATTTGGCTGTTTCCGCATACATGTCAGCTTGAAACATGCATCCCAGGAGTTGAAAAAGAGATCTGCTTACGCGAATTTAACGCCGCTGTGAGCTTCGAACGGAAAGTTGACCGTACTTTCCTCGTTGTCGGTTATCCTCACGTAGCCCGAACCAGGCGTAACCACCCATGGGCTAGTATTTCCAGATTCGAAGCCACCGTTAGAAATTAATTCTATTGGGGTTGGAGAAGTGGTGGTGCTTGGAACGGAGGTGGAAGTGCTTGAGCCAAGACAGCTACACGCACTGGAGAGCCTGGAGGGGCCACAAGATGCGAATTGGGAGGGCGCTACAGTTGCACTGCATCAAATCAGTTGGCTTTTGGGGCGATTTCAGAGACAAGGAACCGACGTACTGATCAAGGTACTTGCTACAGAACTCAGTTACTGTTGCCGTCTGATAGGACTTGATTGCACGATAGCAGTTGTCCGCGTGGCAAGTGCCTGTAACAGAAGGAAGGGCCAAGAGAAGGAGAGTTGCAGCGTAGATAAACATGTTCAAGCCTTGAGGGTCTTGGTGAAGGTGTCTATATGGTTTTGGGTTCTCTCAACCTCGGGCTTGGGGAGACCGGCGATTCTACGTGGTGGAATATATATAGCTCGATCAAGCAATACGAGCTTCCCTCTGAGCGAAGACCCAAAGTACCCGCATCGCTATATAATGACTTGAATGGCTCTAGCGCGAAGCTAATGTATAAAATATTGAACCGTATTCATCTGTCCAGGGATTCATGTTTCAGCTTAGCTGAATGATATGCAGCTTATTAACCTTTCCGACCTCCTTTCTACAAACTTTGCTTACATGAGGGGAAACACCTATTGCCATTTCAGTGCTCTAATCTCGTGATCAATCAATATTCAATCCTTCGAAGCATTCAGCCTCAATCGCTCCCATGAGGATAAGTGTGTGTGGAGAGATACGAATACCCCATTCGAGGTCTTAAATGCGGCCTTCCCTAAATGCAATCGGTTTGCAAAAATAAGCGAAAGTCTCCAAGCGATATACTGAATACGTGCCTTGGCATTTAATAATTCATGCAGCTGCTTCCGCAAATGGATCAACCCTCAGAAATAAGTAAAGCATGACCACACGGATTACATTTTGCCAGCCGAATTCCGAGGGCCAAGCATCAGGTCACGCGGACAAAGGGGAAAGTGAAACGAATCGTCCTTCAGTTAAGGGCAGTGAGAGTTATACCTCGAGATCCTAAGTTGGGCTATTATCTAACCCCCTTTTGGTTTCCAATCAGGTGTTTATGAAAGACTAATGAAGGCGAACTGGAAACGAGCGTGTACTGTCAGCGCAAGGGGTGTTCTGATTACCCCGCACAATTAGTTCTACTATATATAAAGTGCAAGAGAGAGCAGTCTTGATAGATGTTGACCCCGCCGATCGTAACTGTTTTTTCTTTTCTATAGATTTGTAGACTGTGGTAATACTACTTCTCATGGACTCTATATCGTTCTCTCACTGCCCTCAAGAAAAGCCCCCAATGTCCTTGGTTTAAGAGAACCGACAGCTCCAAAATTAGGAATATGACTGCTTAATGCCTTTTCTTTGTGAAGTAACTGATGGAAACTCTTTGCCCAGTGGTATGATTCAGAATCAAGAGACAGAGAATGATCCCTCACAAGCCAAACACCCACCTTTTCACCCAAGACAGTTGTATCCCACTCGAGTGGGATGTAATTAGTCATGAAACTATAGCGAGGTATAGGGTTCCAATTCGCAAGGATTCATACGCTTGCTATACTTGATTGTTCATTCCTGGGTGAAATGACGAATTCTAAGCAGATTGAAGTTCATTGGTGCGATTATGCGATTACCAATCAACAGCTTTGAAATAGCAACAGCGTATTGTATTTCTAATACAATGTCATTCTTTTGAGCGTTTCAAGGTCTCCTAAGAGTGTTCATGATTCCATAAGGTCTTATATGTACCACCTCCTATCATCGTGACATGTATTTTCCAGCGGCTTTTCCAGCACGCACTCATAAGATCATACAATACAACCTGGTATTTTATCAAACCTCAGCGGTACCATGGCACCAACTTCAATAGCACTTATTCTTGGCTCCGGCCCACGAGTTGGCGCTTCTGTTGCCAAGGCATTCGCCAGCAAAGGCTACCAAGTAGCCATTGCCTCGAGGCATGGAACTGGGACCAAGAACTCGGACGGTTATCTCTCGCTCAAGGCGGATTTCACCAATCCCGAATCAATCGCGCCCCTATTTGAAGCCGTGAGAAAGGAATTCCATGCCTCACCTAATGTTGTGGTGTACAATGCCGCCAGTCTGACTATTCCTCCTGATGAGGATTCTATCTTGTCCATCCCATTCGACACAGTTGCATCGGATCTGAATGTCAACACTATCAGCCCTTATGTTGCGGCTCAGCAATCAATCCACCATTGGAAGGAGCTTCCGTCTGACATCAAGAAGACCTTCATATACACTGGTAATATATTGAATGTCTCGGTTATCCCAGCTCCAAGAGTGCTGGATTTGGGCATGGGCAAGGCTGCTTCAGCATTTTGGGTGGGGGTGGCAGACGCATCGTACGCGACAAAGGGATTCCGGTAAGCATATACAGGCAGCTCATCAGGCTCCAAAGGAGATCTCGAACGGAAGTGAGCTAACCCTAGCTGTTTAGATTCTTTTACACGGACGAACGAAAGAGCGATGGTCAACCTGTCTCGACGGAAATCGATGGCGATGCACATGGTGAATTCTACCTTGAGTTGAGTACCCATGAGGGGCAGATTCCATGGCACGCCACCTTTGTTAAGGGCCAGGGGTATGTTCAGTTCAAGTAGACCAATTATATAGTCTCAGCAAAATGAGCCATTGTTAAATCGATTGCAATACTTTGTGACACAATATCGGGCCAAGCTAGGATCCAGGTTGGTATAGTGTCCATCACGCCAGTGATAACTTAACCTAGGTGTTTTGTCACATATTCCATCAGTCCCCTTAATCAGACCACAAGAGAAAGAAACAATGTTGGGCCAGTCAAGTCGCGATTCATCAAACAGTAAACGGTTTGCGCAAAGACCTGTTGAAATCTGCTCACTTTTGAGTTGTGTATAAAGGGTTAAGATGTTCAATCGGGAATTGGCAATACCTGAAAATGACATTCAAGCTAAATGAGTTGTAACGATGCGTTTTAATCAAATCAACCATTGTTGTTGGTACTCTCAGAGCTGTTGTCCTCACTAATGGTCGCCTTCTTGTTGACTTCACCGAAAGCGCCCTCTAAGCTTAAAGCGTCCTCTAGCTAGTTGATTGGCAACTTTATACCAGCTTTGCACGGTCGGACCTAAACAGCAAGGATTTATTTTATTTACTCTCTTTGTCAAGGCTCTTGATATAAGTCGAGTGTAATGCGCCAAGCTCCTGACAGTCGACTGGACTAGTTAATAGGCATAAACTCCAGAAACACTTCAAAAGGTGTGAATCTATTTGCCAAATTCTCATCATAAACAACTAACCAACAAAATACCTGCGTCATGGTCTTAAATCTGCCATTGCACCCCGGTCTTGCGCAGCTAAGCACAATGCGTCAACAATCAACGCCGCCGTTACTCCGCTTGCCCCCTAAGATCCGCAAAAGGATTTATTTCTTTGATCTACCGCGGGAGATACGTCTTGAGATTCTTCGGTACACAATTACGGGCCCTAGTAACGACTCTATCCCAGATGCGCGCACGATCCGAGTTCTTAATGGGAAGTTCGACAATCGATATCCCTTGACCGACTTCCATCCCCTGGAGTTATTTCTTATCAGCCGGCAGATGTATTTGGATGCCTCTGAGATATTCTATTCGGAATTTCAATTCCATTTTCAAGGCCATTTTTCAAAGACCTTGTCGGTGCTTGACAAAATGCCAGTTCAGTTACTGAAGCGACTAAGGCGCATCACCTTTGACCTAGATGCCCAAAAGATCCTTCTATGGGAGCAGCCACCTGTCCATGCCCGATCTCAATGGCGAGAGCTCATATCCTTCCTTGGCAAATATTGCAACCCCTCTAACATGCTGATATCAATAACTGCGAGGGATTGTGGAGCGAGTGCCATGAGGTTAAGCGAGGAGGACAGGAAAGACATCAGGCGACACGACTACAACGCTTACGTCGATATCGTGCGTACCGTCAAAGAATTGCTCCCCGACCTCCGAGATTTCCACCTATCTTTCAGTATTTTCTGGAAGTTGGAAACCGTCTTGGAGAAATTTGTCATGGGACCAGATTACGATAGTTCGCATGGCAATCGCTATCCCAAGCCCAGAAACACAAAATGGGAGAATTCAATTGCGCCCAAGTACCTCACAGAGATCCCTGCCTGGCACACAGACGTGCAAGAGTTGTAGATATTTGGAATTGAGCAACAAAAAAAAAGGCAAAAAAAACGAACCGGTTGAACCGGTTGGCGGACTCTCCCGCCGGGAATTGAACCCGGGTCTCAAGCGTGACAAGCTTGCATACTGACCACTATACTACGGAAGATGATCAGCTGTTTTCAGCTGCTGTAGTGGATTGGTGGGAGGGAGGTGCACATTTGGCATAAGAGCCCAGGCCAACACCATAGTAGACAAAATCAAAGTTAGCATACAACAACTAAACAGTCGAGGTGCAATTAAGGTGCAATTAAGATTGGACGTTAGACCAGACATTACAGAAAGCTACGGCTATAGATAAAAATGAGACATTATATCAGACATCATAACAGTGCAACTGTGGGCGTGAAAATCATCTTGTGACTGATGTCAATTACCATTAGACGTGACAACTAATATATACATGAATCTATCAGGTAAACAGAAAATTAAGTCAAATCAGACATCAAAACCAGTACCTGAGTCTCGCCCTGAACGTCAATCCCATTCAACTAAGCCAAGCAACCCCTAGACCGCAGACCAAGTAAGCTGCAGCGTCAGAGCCTTCTGCACCATGTACACCTTGGTATTCCCGCTGCCAGTAGGCAGCTCCGTGGCGTAGAAGGTATTGGCCCCCAGGTACGTCACGTACGCGCCGTCCCAGCCGAAGCTGCTGCCGAGGGTCACGCTGGAGTCGCAGAAGATGGACATGTCGGCGATGATGGCGCACTTGCCCTTGGACGACTGGAGGGTGAAGGTGACGCCGTCGACGTTGGGGGTTGCTGTGAAGATGGCTGCGGTGCCGCCGGCGCGGTACCAGTTGCCGGAGGTGAGGAGTCGCCCACCGTTCGCTTCACCAGGCGTGGATGCCAGGACGTTGCCCCGTCCGGAGAGGGCCTTGCCCGAGGCGATGGGAGTAGCTGTGGCTGAGACGGAGGAGGATGCCGGGGTTGTGGTCTTTGTTCCTGATGCCGCTGTGGTGGCTGGAGTGCTGATGCCCGACGACATGGGCGTGGGTGTGCTACTAGGAGTGGCAGCGGGAGTAGACGAAGCTGACGAGGTGACGTCGGACGACGCAACATTCTTACCGCAGACGTTGATCTTGGCCACCGTCGGATCGTGGTCAGACACCTGGTCGGCGTACGACACCCATGTGTTGACGTGGATATGCTCCTCGAGGGGCTGGAGGTTGGCAATGGCGGGGCTGACGAAGAGGTGGTCGAGCTCCTCCATATCCGCGCCGAAAGTGTAGGTGTATCGCTCATTGACGGGGATACCGGCGGCCACATCAAGATCGACCATGGACGACACGGAAGTGAAGGTCTTGACGGGCTGGACCACCGAGTACTCATTCAAGTCACCAGCCATGATGACACGGGCATCGCTGTCGATGGCCAAGATATCAGCGATGAAGCTACCCGTAAGGTTAGCCTGCTGGGTGCGCTTCTCGACGGGCGAGTTGACAGGAGGGCGGAGATCGCCCTGGAGACTAGAGCTACCGCCCTTGGACTCCCAGTGCACGTTGACGGTGAAGAAAACGTGGTTCCCAACGACGGTCTGCCACTCAGCGACGAGGGGCTTGCGGCTCGATACCCATGCAGCATTGGCTGGGTCGATGCGACCTGGGTTATACTTGAGCGTCGGGCTACCGTTGGCGCCCTTCACGACTGCGTTCGCATCGGTAGCACTGCCAGCGTTCTCGTTGTGCAGACGAACAATATTGGGGTTGTAAAGGTACGCCTGACGAATGTTGCCTCCGGGCTGGCCACCGTCAGCATTGTTGACCGGGTTGATCCAGGTGTAGGAGTAGTTGACGCCGCCAAGCTTGGTGATAGCCGCAGTGAGGGTGCTCAAGGTCAAGGAGGAGTCTACTTCGCCGTTGTTGGTGGCGCCGTTGTTGTCCTGGACTTCCTGGATGAACAGGACGTCAGGGGACTTCATGTAGTTGACAATGTGGGCAGCGACATCATTGACATGGGCCGTGTCCGAAGGAGCAAAGTTCTCAATGTTGTAGTCACCCACAGTCAAGCCGGAACATTCGCCAGTGCTGATGAGAGATGTCGGGGGAGGTAGGGCGGGAGAGAGAGAGGATACAGTCTTGATTGCGGTCAAAGGCAAGATATAGTAGAAGCCGAACTGATAGTGAACGACACCAGTGATATCTTCGAACTTGTCTCCAATGCGGGAGGTGGTTATCCCCTTAGAGCCATCGAGAGGGGAACCAATTATGATCGCCTCGGGGTTGGCATCCTTGTCACCAAGAGTCAGGCCTCCGCGTTCGTTTTGGCCGGTGGTTGGCCAGTTACCGATCATCCACGTCTCGCCATACGTGTTGGGCTTGGAGACAGCGATGGGGCTTTGGATGGTAACCAGCTCTCCGTTCAACATCTTCCAGAAGTCCAGGCCGTACTTGTCGGGCTGCAGCTCCGGGTTGGCTACAGACACCTGGCTGACGTTGTTTGGAACGCCAAAGATGTCGCCGTTGTCGAGGACCGAGTATTGCTCTGTGGGAGGGTTGCGCGTATCCCTACCAATGACCCGCGGCTTGGGGGTGGTGGTGCCCTTGACCCATCCCTGCACCACGGGTGACTCCAGCTCGGTCGAGTAGAGGTAGGCCGTATTTGAACGGTATTCGGTGACTTTACCGTCCAAGACGAGGGTGTCACCCACCGAGATCGAGGCATTCTTGCCAAGCGTGGAGCTGAAGACATAGAGTCCAGTGCCTATGCGCTTGTCGCAAGTCCGCCTTGGAGCACGGAGATATAGCCCGGTGGAGGTCTTGGCTGTCACAATTCCAGTGACATTGGTCACCGACTGCCCGTTGAATGGCGACAGGAAGTTCCTGCCGTTGATGGCGTTGATGGTCGTGGCTTGCGCCGCTGCCACAAGAGCAAGTGTTGCCACGAGAATCTGCATCTTGCGCAGGGGAGAGGAAAAAGAATGGATGGACGAACCAGGCAGTGAAAATAAGAATGAGCGTATATAGAAGCGAGCGTGTAGGTGAAGAGAGCAAAGAAAGAGAGAGTGAACGAGATCAACTTCTCACACCCGGGGAACCAACAGGGGACGGGTACCGGGACGGTTCCAAATCAGGGGAATCCATGGTATACTCGTCCTTATTTTATACTCTATCGACGTCTACTCTGAAGCTCTTCCATTGTTACCGAGATATTGGATCGATTGTTGATGAGCAGTTGGCAGCTTCCTATTCGAGGTGTAGCCTTGAGCCCGTCTAAATCCCAAAGTCTCCAATCGGGATCCGTGCTGAGTCCCCGTGTCGCCAGAAGAGGGCAGTCTATCTAATTCCCGTTGACGCCGGCCGGTTTGCTAGCGCCTGGGCCGGAAAAGCGGCAGATCGGATCAAGGAACGACGCAAAACCGCTATCACCCAGCAAATACAAGGCTTGGCGATCAAATACTACATGTGAGCACGTGTGTGCCTCTTCCCTTAATCAAGGAACCGTCATCGATGGCCATTACTAGTGCCAGTAGAAAAGAATAGTAGCCCTTGGCATGCATCGGACTACCTATATTCGCGACTTGCCCCGGGTATAAATGTCTACCCCGAAGCTCATTGCGACTTTTCACCCAGCCCAGTGTAGTTTGTAGTCATCTCTCTGGAGCATTCATCTAAATATCATGGACTTGAGCCTCTCGCCTGATAAAACCGCTAGTCACGGCAACTTAGATAATGTGGAATCGCGAGGGGCAGCCATGATGAAGCTCTGATCTCAGGAACAAGCACAAGAAATGAGGTAGATTAAATTTCCGAGGTGGATTTTAACTAGCCGTTAGTTAAGAAACCTTTTTTGCCGATATCCGTATAGGAGTCTTGAATGCTAGATTCATATGGTGGTAAGCGGCCAGCCGCATGTCCCAACCTTGAACACGTTGGCGAACAGGTTGGAAGCTTAACAGAACCATAGTTAGCATGTGTTAAATGCCAAAGCAGTTCAGTTTACCTCAAGTGCTACCCAGTCCTACGGCACAACTTTCTAGAATGCGCTATTCAGCCTAAGCAATGTCCAACATGAGCAACAGGGGGCAGCTAAATTTCTCCCAGCTAAGCGGGCAGTGTTTCTATATTGTTCTAGCATCCTCCTGCATTGATTTTTCACCCAGTGAATGGTTAAATTTGAACTTCATCTACAGAAAAGCTTCTTAAAACTGCCATCCGAGTCACACTGGCCACCAATCACATCGCTTATACGTAAAGTCGAGGCCAAAGGACCAATTGTACATGTGGCATGGAATCTCTCATACATTGATGTATTCTTTCGCTCTGAAGATAGTGGGAAGCCAGAATAACGCCAGGGCAGCACATCTTCAAGATCATTAGAACGATAGGGCACACAGTCCCCGGAACGAAAGAGCCATGGTGACATACTGCAAACGTCTTCACATCACAAACGACACCAGGCTCCCCCATGAAACCCAAGCATATCCATCTCAACTCTTAAGATAAGTCCAGCCATTAGCGACCACTACCTTTGAGTTTCAGACCACTCAACTTACAACAACGCATCATAGCCAGGAGTTATATCTCATTCCCCTTTTCCCTTTTCTTTCACACTACAGGTCAATAAATTCATACCGGAATCATGTGTAAATGCCTTACACTATGAAACGCCCAGCTTTTAGACCAGGTATAGGGTATCGCTTTCAGTGTTGGACGTAGTGGTATCTGGAGTCAACCGCATGAATTGGGTGTTGTCTCACATTACCTTCTCGAATTGACGCTCACACTAGTGTACTCAAATTTTCTCATTTGCATGTTCCAGCAGGGCTTTTTTTTTTTACCACTGCGTGTAATTAGGGGCTTAAATGACCGAATCGTTTGTTTAAGGATTCCGCATATTGATGCTCGCAGATTCAATCGCTAAGTGAGATGGTCAATCTCACAAGCGAGTCGCATGATGCGATAGAACATTGGAGTTGCTAAACAGACTAGCACTGGGAGCTTCACCTTTGGAAACGCTTGCGCAATTACCTAGGCTCTGGCTAAATATATGAAGGAAAACCCAAGGCTTTCTGACCACTGCTTTGAAAAACAAGATGGTCTAGGTTAATTCTTGTTGTTCTACTACTCCCCTTGACCTTGCATCCCGCTCGGCCACTATTTGGAAAGGGGTAGTGCCACATCATGTCACTCTATTAAGTCTACTCACCATCCTATTATCAGCGGAAACACGCTATCAATCGAGCAACTAAGAGCAGCTCGAGGGGAAAAAGAATACTAATCGGTGACAAGGAGACCTCGGGCGCAGCGCTTGAGGCCACCTTGGAAAACCCCATGAAGTGATGATCTTCTCATTCCCGGATATGGCAGCTGCGATTGCGCAAAACAACAGATCCATTGGCGAATGATGTGCAGATATGAGCACAAAGATGGCCCGCTTCGGTAATAATCAATTCCAGTACTTCCTTGATGGATATCGGTTTGCACCCACAGCCAATCACCCTCCGAGTTGCCCCTCCCCCTGAAACACCGGCTCTTCCAACTGCTTCGCCCAGACTAGCGCTTCAGACACACATTTCCATAGCAAAATAAGGTGAGCTTGCTGAAGGCATTGATTTGAATGGCAAGATCTTTTGGACAGCCAGACTCGCCGCATGAGTAATGGTGCTTTGGTGAGCATACAGCCTAAACTCATTGGCCCCCAGATTACATGTTGCAGTGACAATCCACTGCTGACCGTCAGTCCTGCTTACATCAAGGAACGTGTTCACCATCGTCGCAAAAGGAGTTGAGATGTGGCAAATTGGCCACCTCTCTACCCAAAGAGGAAGACGATAATGCGACGCTGGAGGCTCGATTTGGCGATCTGTGCCTCTCTTCTGGCCGCAATAGGCATCCCAAGGCTCGAGCACGATTATATTTAGACAGGAGCACAGCAGGAGTTCTAATATAGCAATGCTATTGATGACTAACACGCTGACAGTGCCATTTGGGGGGGAGTGACCCCAGACGATTCCCTGTCACCTTAATTTCCTTTCATGTAGTGCCCGCTCCTAAATTTCAGGTGCCGCCACTGATCTCAATTTAACACTCTGCACCGACCGTTCCCTACTCTCTTTCTTCCTCTCTCGGTTGCGGGAAATTCAAGGCTGCACGTGTCGTGTCGTGTCGCGACATGCGAGCTCCGTCCGAACGATTGCTGCTGCCCTCCGCCCGGACAAACCTCAACCTCCTCCGCGGTCGGTCCCATTGCGCACTGTGAGCAAGCAAGCCACCACTGGAATGCGGCATGTCGGATCCCGCGTCGTCTACAACGGCCCCAAAAGGGGCAGATGTCGAGGTTGAGACGTCGCCCGAGTTTCTCCTGGGCTACCCACAGCGGGTCGTCCTTGGCGTCGTCCAGGACGATGACTATCCTCCTAGCCTGGACAAACTCGTCGAGATTGCCCAGATGACCCTTCGGTATGTGTGTGTCTGCTTACTTTCCTCTCACCGGCCTCTCTTCTCTCGCCCTCACATCTCACTGCCGGGCCCGTCTCAGATACTGACCGGACACGATCCCTGCCAGCACCGCACAGCGACATGTCATCTACCAGATTCTGAAACGCTGTCTGTCCAGCACCGACGGCAAGTGGCGGCAGATTTTCAAGGCGCTGCAAGTCGTCGACTACTGTCTGCATGTCGGCTGTGACGAGTTCCTGCCATGGGCCAGTTTCAACAAGTCGCTGTTCTCGGATCTTCAAACAGACGAGAGGCAGCAGTACCATGACACGCTGCACGGCATCAGGCTCATTGAGAAGGAGTCGAATCACATCCTCGACATCCTGAGTCGCCAAGATGAGCTGCTCCCGTTTGAGAAGCGGAACCCCAGCTCCTGGATGTTTCGCGTTACGCTGTCGCCCAACCCATTTCTGGAGACCACGCCCTTGACGACTGAGTCGTTCGCCAAGTACTCATCGTTGGAGAATGCCCCGAGCCTCACCATGCCCAAGGATCTGAAGGAGCTCAACACCAACCACTCAGCTCCGACTACGGAATTTGAGATCAATCCAACCCCAATAGAGCCCATTAATCACTCTCGGGATCTTTCTGAAATGTTGAGAAGCCGCCATGTAAGGAACGGGTCCTCCATTGCAGAATCAATTCGCCCCAGCACCTCAGCGGATGACCGCAACGGATTCCAGTCCAAAATTCTGCGTCGTCCCAGTACGGCTGTTGATAACTCCTCCAACGACGGGCTGCAGGCGAAACTTCCCTGGCCTCTGGGGCCCTTAGCACATGATGGGCGAGAAGAGCCGCCTGTCCCCAGCCTCGACCCTCTCCCTCGTGACCTTGGCCTTGGAATCTCCCTCTCGAGCCTCTCGCTGGGGGAGAGGGAGCCCTGGCCAGCAGATGATGCCGTTTCTGCCATTTCTGTCAACTCCCTCATCTCTCCGAGACAACCACCATCAGACGCATCGTCAATCACGCCGCCAGTCAGTGGATCTGGGCTTCCTTCTCCGGCGCAAAGACGCCAGTCCAAGAGACATCGCCATTCAATGAGGTCGCAGAGTCTGATGGAGTTGAGGAACAACCCCCACAGATCAAATGAGGAGCCCGTCGTAGTTGATCAAGCGCGGTATGTCAACGTCGGGCCGCTGAGAAAAGGATCGATTGCACGAACCAGACCGACGCGGTCCAGCTCGTCTCTTGTCCAGCAGGCGCACTCTCAACAAGGATATACACCCACGCCTGTGAACCATATATCAAATTATATGATAGCATCAAAGGTGGACAGTATCTCATCCGTGAGCGACAGGAGTGAATCTGTAACCACCTCGAGAGAGTACAAATACTCCAGCCCGGCTCGCTACATGCCCACTCGACGGATAGTGTCAGATCTTGTGAGCGACTCCAAGTTAGAGACGGTGTTCGCAGACGACGGAACGGTATCCCATACATCCTACGAGTCCAGTATCGCTACTCGCCAACGCCGAGTGAAACGGGAACACAGATGGAAACGGTGCTGGGAGTTGAGCACCGGCACGTACGGGCGTGTGTGGCTCGAAGAATCCATCAACGAAGAGGAGCGGGGGAATCTTCGTGCCGTGAGGGAGATTTCAAAAACCAACAGGGGTCAGCAGCTAAACTACGATCGAGAACTAGAGGCAATGGCCAAGTTCTCTCATTCAAAAGTGAGTTTCATAGTACTGAACCAGTTTGGCATCGCGACTGACTGACCTTCCATAGTATGTGCATTGCTTTGTTCAGTCATTGGGTTGGTATGAAAACACGACTACGTTATTTACAGCGATGGAGTATTTGGAAAATGGAGATTTAGGGAAATTTCTTACACGGGCCTTTCCAGAGACAGAGGTCAAGCTTATTACGACTCAACTGCTGGAGGGCTTATCATATATGCATGAAAACGGGTTTATCCATGGAGATCTCAAGCCTGGTGTTAGTTGTCCTACTATCCTCCTTGTCTTTCGAAAAAAGCTAACAACCAACAGAATATCTTAGTATCAGAACAAGGACCATGCTGGTGGGTCAAATTAAGCGATTTTGGAATATCGCGGAAGGCCGAGGAGATCTCAACCAACTTCCGCACCATCGTCGGAACCAGGAGTTACCTGGCTCCAGAAATACTTGGCATATTCAGCCCTGATGATAACGATTCAGACGGCAAAGACGACGAAGATGACGACCGAAGCGAAAAGGAGGAGACCTACACCGCCGCCGTCGACCTGTGGGCGCTGGGTGCCATCATCTACCAGCTGCTCACCAACCAGGGAGCTTTCAGCAAGCCGCGGAGGCTGTGGAACTATGTGCTCCGGAAAGCGCCGTTCCCAAGTCGACTATTGAGCGAGGCTGGGATAAGCAAGGAATGCTCGAATTTCTTGGAACAATTAATGGCCCCTGCTCCGGGGAATCGGCCATCTGCGAGCCAGGCTACACTACACGCCTGGTTATTGAAGGTGGATGAGTAACGGGCGCGAGTTTGTATCATATGTATCATGAAAAGGTTTATATATTAGCGTCCACGGGACACGTCTAGGCATGATTTTTAGGGGAAAACGATAATAGAGGATAGATGATGACTCCGTTTTGCGGGCCAAACCCAGTATCAGGTTGAAATGCTCATACAAATCTAGAAATGGCAATTGGCAATAACGCTATAATCCCTTCTATGGCCCTATCATTCATTCATGTGCTCCGACCGCCAGATACAGTGCTTGGCTTTCCCTCAGACCATGGCCTTGAGAGCTGAAATAGACTTGGCATCGTCCGTGTCAACCCGACATTTACAGATTTCCTTCAATGTTCTTAGATGGCTAAGTCCTATTTGCCATACCTCTTAAAGTTACGTCGCTCAATCACCGAAAGGACGGCAACGTGAACAGTCAGGACGCTATGAAGGGTTAGATAAGGTCGTACTAGAATATGCTCGGGAGGAAGTTCATCTTAGGCACTTACAAGACCACCATTATCACTAAAGTCAGGAACACGTTGACACCACAACTGCCACCCGTGCATGTCCTGGATATTCCCATGAATTTCAGAACGATCAAGGTGAGCCAAAAGACCGTCTCAAGGCAGTTCAGAATCGCATTCGCTTTTGTGCTTGCCCATTTACTGAACCGTTGCGTGTGCTCAGTTAACAGCTGATAGGCAATAATGACGATTGATTTCACGGACTATAAGATTCTTGTTAGCGTCTGGTCCAAGCTGAAGTATCTTCGGAGTTGGAAATTGGCCAGGCCGCATACAAAGGGTATTGCCATGATTTCCGACCGCACGGGAATGACTCCAGGCATACTCAAATAAACTCCACAAAGAATAATTACGAGAGTGACGAGTATCAGTTGGATAATGTGCTCGCGGAACTTCCATTTCGGGTCTAAGAGTCCTGACTTCATCGTGAGCTGTGTTCGGGCGTCTTTTGGGGGGGGAGCTGAATTGATACGCAAAAGGTGAGATTATAGAGAGAGAAAAAGACTTGGGCATGATAAATCAATAAATAAATAGCTGTTTACTTTATATATCTATGCAGGGCAACGAAAAGCGGATGGGATTGAAGGAAACACGAGATAAGCCGAGTTTACGAGCTCACACCCGAGCTTCGGGCGCTAAGCCACGCAACTCGAGACTTTCCTGTGGGGAAACAATAACTCCCATGTGTATCGCTGGTTTCCATGGCCGTTAACAGGCTTGGCACTAGATTTCGGTTTAGCTCATTCGCCATAGCGAGTCAGTAGTGGTTGTTGCGCTTCTAGAGATGACGTTGACATCGGCGCTCTCTAAGTCTCCGCCTTCCAACATATTGATAGGGCACGATGTGAAAAGAAGAGAGCGAAATATTCACTTTCATGAAGCATTTTACACGCTTGAATAGACTATCTATGCTGAGCCACCTGCCCCTGGTGCGGGCCATGAGCCGCCCTGAGCCGGGTCTGCCGCCACGTTCAACTCCATCCCTGAGGCTGAATTGAGCCAGCTATTCCAGTCAACGTTGCTATCAACATCCATATCCATATCCAATCCAGTATAAGTGTCACCCAGCGACTCCGTGGTCTCGTTCCACAACCAAGGAGTGAACCCCGGACCCATGAGCTCCGGAACTGTGACAGCCGGCACACCGTATGACGACGCAGCTGCACCGTCAGCCACCATCATTTGCCCTTGGTTGGCCGATCCGTGTACGCTACCCGGAGAGGCGTTGCCAGGGAGAAACGACATCTGGGGAAACCCAGCCGGAACCATGTCATACGACCCAGAAACGGGCTCGCCAACCGACATGCTGCTGTCTTGCACAGTAATAGCCGGGGCAGGCTGACGACCCTCCCCTCCTCCCGTACCCGACATCCCAAACAGCCCCCGCCAGTGCTGCCTGAACATCTCCTCACTCTGATCAGCCGCAAACGGCCCATGGCTCGCCGGCGCCGGGATCCGCGCATCGCTCATCTCCGCCCTCCCAATCGCCCCCGGGTCGCTCCGCATCCTCGCCAGCTCCGCCTCGCGATGCTTCCGCGCCTTGCTCATCAGCTTCCGCAGGGGCACCCAGATCCTCAGCCCCTTGTCCGCGCCGGGCCGCTTGTCGGGGATGAGCCAGACGCTGTGCAGGGCGAGCCACGCCCGCTCGACGAGGGGCGACAGAGGGCGGCGGGTCACCTCGAGGAGGAGGTAGACGATGGCGTGCCAGTGCGTGTACGTCTGGTAGATCCAGCGCCACTGGCGGGCGTCCTGCTCGGCGTTGAGGGCGTGGTTCCACTCGGCGACCTCGAGGGCGGCGACGAGGAGCTTGTCGCGCACCTCGTCGGAGAAGTTGTCGCTGGGGGAGGAGAAGAGCGCGGGGAGGTAGAGGAGGAGGGTGAGCTTGGAGATGACGAGGCGGGTGGCCGTGACGCCGACCCAGTAGGCTATGTTTCCGTCTGGGGATATGTAGCGGATGTGGCGGTGTTGCAGGTGGTCGTAGAGGTTGTTTAAGATGCTCGTCTGCTCTTCGAGAGTTTTGTTAGCGCCGGGGGCCATCATGTTGCGTGTGGCTTCGCAGAGCTCGTATGTGGCGACGGAGAAGGTCATGTCGGTGTGTCCTTGGCGCTCTACGGGAGGATCGGTGATGTCGATGCCAATGTCGGCGTCGTTGATGTTTAGTGGGAGCTTGGTGTCAAAACTGCCGCTGGTAATGGTGAACTCTGTCCCTTGATCCTCAGACGCGCGCATGTCGAGAACACAGAGCCCCCACCACGTCCTGCGTCGTATCTCAATCTCATAGGGGGTTAGGTAGTCAAAGTGGGCACCGTCACGGTGCAGGCCGATTGCCTGGGCCATTCGGATGACGAGGCCGGCCATCATCCAGACGAATCGGGGACTGTCATGGCGGCGTACGAGGAAAAGGAAGATGGTGAAGGCTTGGACGAGAACCACATCGGGGGAGTTGAGGAAGTCGGCTCTGGCGAGGGCGTGTTCCAGGCCAAGACGGTATTTGATATTGAGCTCTGATTTGGTGGAGCCGAAGTTTGTGAGGACCTAGTGTAAGAAGGATTTGGTTAAACATGTGATGACAGGCAGGCATAGTGGTGGTAATACTTACATCATCTTCCTCCATAGAGGTGATAGCTGCATAGTAGATTGAAAAAAGCAAGGCCTCGTAGGACGGGCCTAGATTCGACATGTCCTTGCCTCGCAGATCGCGGATCATCTTGTTAATGGTGGGGATATGTACGGTCTGGACAAACAAGTTCACATTCTCGGAGAAGGTGCTGATCAGGAAGGGTATCTGTGATGGGAGAGGGCGATAGGTGCGAAGGCTGGATGAAGATTTGCTCAGGTTATGGCCGAACATGAACCCGTGACGTTCGGAAGGCGTTCGGTCCAGCTCGACCGTGGACGGCGTCTTACCCAAGGAGTCCTCATCTTCAGATGAGTCGGAATCTCCACCCCCAAGTCCCTCAGCATCCATCTTGAGGCCGTCCAGCTGGGGGAAAGGTTAGCTTTGAATATATTCACCAGAACATAGCTAGATGGAAGAGAGCATTACCTCATCGCTGACCCGGGACCAGAATCCGCTGCTAATATACCTCGACTTGCTTGTGTCCTGCAAGACCATCCGCCCGAAGTGCTTCTGCATGCTGGCCGAGCTGATAGGCGGCGACGCGCCCTCTCCATGACCTGAGCTCTCTGGTGAGCCAACCCCCGACGAGCCCCCCGGCGCCGCACCAGGGGGGCTTCCACTCGACGAATGGGCCTGCTCAAGCTGGCCGCTCAGCTCCTTGACCAGTCCCTCCAGACTCCTCAGCCTCTCCATGACCTGCCCAACCCCAGCCTGATCGCCCCCGTGCGGCTGCAGGTGCTGCGATGGCGACGACGACGCATTTGCCGCCGCCGCAGCGGCGGGGTTGTTGGTGATGCGCTCAAGCCGACGAGCCCATTTGGGCGGCCGGTCGTTGGAGGGCACGACGCAGGGGATATTGGCCCTCCGGCAGTTGGAGCACGGCGACTGCTTGTCGCACCGGACCTTGCGGCTCCGGCAGACGACACAGCTGCGCGGTTTGGTCGGCGGCGCTGAGGCGGGCGAGACGGACGAGCTCGCGCTTTTCTCGGGCGCGGGCGGTGCCGAGCTGGTCCCGGGCGAACCGCCTGACAGCTGCGACATTGCTGCCCTGTCTTTTTCTTGGCGAGGCTGATGAAGACGATTCTCTCTTTGTTGAGCCACGCTGCCGTGACTGTCGTTGATGCAGCTTGGTGGTTTTCAGCGGCTGCGTCGGTCGCAGGATCTTGGGCTGTGATGCTGACTGACGCCTGGGAAATGAGTCTTCTGCCTCCATATCTGGCTAGCACATGTTAACGCCAGACACACGGGGTTTTGATTTTGCCGTGTCATAGTGCTGAACATAGATCGAAAGCAATATCAAGCAGAGAGTGGCGCGCAGGATGGAATATCTCCCATATAGAAACCATAGCTATGAGATAGTAGCCCAGCATCTCTGCCGTGAACAAGGTCATCCACATTTCATTTCTTCGTATTTCTGGTAGCAAATGTTAGTGGATTCCATCAAAGACCCGTCACCACTTCGATTTTCGCGAGCAGCGGGGTTCAGCCAGTTTCATCGGCATCACCCGAGATGACCAGGGTCCAGTCACCAGTTGGTTGTTCCAAGCGTGTCGAGTTACAGTATGTATATTAAAAGGTGTCAAGCTAAAGCAACTATTCCAGTGGTATCAAGTGATCCTATCTATTCAACAAATTCGCCATGCCAAATTCAAACCAACAAAAGAAAGCAACGCCAGATCAAGGAATCAAGGGTTCCGTACCCGATCAGTAGGTGATGGTTGCAATCTTATTCACGTACTTGGCCTCGCGGTTCACAATCAGATTATCCGCAAACCACTTGCCCGCATCTTCGCGGGAAATAGTGTACCCAATCGCATCAGACTCGCGGCCCGTCTTGGGGTCCTCGATGCCCACCCGAATCGGCGAGTCTGTCTCGCCATTGACCAACAGGCTGCACCGCACAACGCAAAAGTCCTCGCCGCTCTCGGCCAGCGCATTCTCCATGATCGCCTTGTCCTCGTGAGGCACCTTAAGCAGGATACTGTAGAGAGGGACGACGAGCAGAGGAGTGTCGCGGCCGAACTTGGACATGCCCGTGGTGCTACAGACGACGATCAACGGTCTCCCTGTGGCGCCGTCGCGGCGCAGCTGCTCCAAGGCCTCCAGCAAGGTGGTCATGCCTTTGCGACAGACATTGGGATCGTCAATGCTGAGCTTGAGCAGGTCGGGCCGGGCGCCGATGGTGGAGATGATCTCGTCGACAAGGGTGCCGTCTTCCTTGCGGAGGACGGAGACGAGGACTTTTACGTCGTGCGCGTTGCCCTCGACCACGCGCAGATTAGGGGTCGTCGACAGCGGGATGATGTCAGTCAGCTTGGATGGTGTTCGGCAGACGGCGATGCACTGGTGGCCTGCAGCCAGGGTGTGCTTGAGTGCCGAGAGGCCAACTCCACCGCTGGCGCCCAGGAATACAACTGTCTTGGGGGAGGACATGGCTAGTTGGGAGGGACTTGTTGGATGGGAGTGTGTGAGTTAGGCTCTGGTTGAGTCTTGAAGGTGTTGAAGTTGATGTCGTTGGTGATGATGTTGATGTTGATGCTTGATGCTGTTCATTTCATCATCAATCCGTCAACCAGGCACTTCTATATATGTACGATCCAGCACGGCTTCCATTCGCCAGTCTGCTCGGCCGAGCTGCGAACATGGCGTCTGGCTTTCGCCCATTGCCTCCACTCTTCATCACCATCTTCCATTTTGTGCGACGCGAGAAATTGCCGAACTTGCGCGAGGCGCGTTAGAAGCTGTCACGTGACATGCTCGGCTGCCTCTCGCTCTCTATGGCTGAAGTTCGGCAAATCTCCACCAAAATGTTGAAGTTATCGATAAGAGGCGACTTGAATGAACAGCCTACCCTAGATCAATAACCAAGATCACCAAGCATTCTTCTCTCAACCTCTTGACAAAAGTTCCCCAGTCAATGGAGAAAGTATTTGCGACTATTGAACTGGTCAAAATCACGTAATCTCCATCTAAGGATGAACGGTGTGTCCCCAGTATGTTTTCTTTGATGACTCTCCGTATCCTGGGAGGTAGTACTTGACATGCACAAAGACTTTGTCGTGGGAGTCTCCAAAATGGTCATACGCAATACGCAGAACGCAATTGATTTATCAAAGTCGCAACCAGCCTCGACTCGACTTATATTATTTCATGCAACCTTAAGTCCTTGATTTGACTGATCGAGTAAATGTGGCGGCTTATGAACTTCAAACGCGACAAAGCTCACCCCGCATTCGCGGTGAGGGATATTCTAGGTACCTTTGTAGTCTGTCAACCAGTCTCAAACTTTCCAGAACTGCAGTTTATTGTTGATCACTTGAAGCCTTCTGGAAACTATCTAATGTTTGGGTCCCGACGGTAAGGTCCGAGCAGTAGTTCTCGTTTATTTGTGGTATTGGGGTACAAGGACGCTCAACCCCTGGCCTTCACCCGTTGGTAAACGACCGACAAACCCCAGGCCAAGCCGCGTTAGCGCTTGTGTGAGGCAAAACGCCAATCGGTCTTGGCTTGTCAAAAGATCCTCTAGGAGTAGAGCCTCCGTATCAGCAGACCGAACTCTTTGCCAACGATACGGGCTTATCTGACACGAAAACTCATCATTTGACAAGGGTTTACTAACCTTCCGATAGGCTTATTTTTCAATCAACTCGGATTGGCCTCTCGGTGACCCTGCTGGATAGGGTAACAAGGCCCACTGTGGAGGAATGGTTGTGAGAAGTCAATTTAAGGCGTCATCTGAAAAGAGAGCCCAAAAGAGACTGGGGGAAATTGCCCACCTTATAGAGCATGGACCACCAGATTGAACAGAACCCAGGATAGAAGCATGAGACCAGAGCCTGGGAAAGCCAGCCACGAGGCACATCGAATCATCTGCTCACCGTTATCAGCATGGAACCATATTCGGCCATGCTTTGCTCAACTGACACAACTTCAAGGGAAAATGGTGGGGTTGCTACGGAGATTTCCCGGGGGGCAGAACCAAGACAAGCTCTAGACTGCATCCTTGCTGTTACGTGAATGTAACCTCAGCATATTGATAGCGGGCGCAATCCAATCGATGGAAGCTAGGCCGAAGAACTATTCCCCTTCGGTGCAAGGATATCCAACGTTGAGGCGAACTTTTTGCAGCCCACCCATGTCGAACTTTTGTCAAGGACTTTTGGGATCCATTCTGGAAGGTCTGACGATTTAGGGTTAAATATTAACTTAAATGACCATTGCTCACCTTTATCTATTCACTCTGATAGGCTCCTTCTGTTCTGGGCAGAAGAGGGGGAAGAATGCAACCGAAGCTGCGTGAGATTATGCGCTTCGGTACGACCCTGACGAGGTCCAGACCCTTGGCCGCCTCAACCAAAGGAGCTTCCAACGTAGCATTGAAACCGCCGAGATAGCAGATACCCTGAGATGGGCCGACAGAGAGCCCTACCGGGATTGCTTGGCGCGTCCCCTCATCCAGCTGGCAAGAGGCCTCCCTGGATACAAAAGGTGGCAGACGGTTACATTTTCTTGCTTGAGCCTCTCGTTTGACTAGGACTGTTCTGTGCCGAACAAATCTTCTTTCGATCGAGTCCCAATGGCTACCAAGGCTAGTTTGGAGATCACAAAGGGGGGCTCACTCGTTGAGCCTACCATGGTCAATGAGAGCAACTCTCCAGACTCTGACCCCGAGGAGTCCACCGATCTTCTTCACCCGTTCCCAACCGAGGAGGAGTGGCAGACCCTCCCTCGCGTTGCAGGCAGCATCCCATGGACCGCCTGGACTGTCGCCTTTGTCGAGTTTGTCGAACGCTTCTCGTACTATGGCACCAGCGCTGTGTGTGAGTTTCGCCCTTTCAGCAAGTACTCCCTATAGAGCGTCCCAGAGCTAACCTCTCTCTTAGTTGTCAACTTCATCCAGAAGCCTCTCCCTCCTGGCTCCAACACCGGCTCCGGCTTCCTCAAGACAAGCTCTGGTGCCCTCGGAATGGGTCAGAGAGCGTCCACGGGCCTGACTACCTTCAACCAGGTGGGTTAGCCACTTCCTAGTGAGATGAAAGATAATCAATTTTAACATGGCTTTCTCTAGTTTTGGTCGTACTTCACACCATTGATTGGCGCATACCTCGCCGACACGTACTGGGGCCGGTACCTGACGATTCAATATTCTAACTGGGTCGCGCTCTTCGGTCACATCGTTCTCATCATCTCGGCCATCCCACCCGTCATCGTCCACCCCAAGGCCGCCATTGGCATCTTCTCTGTCGGTCTGGTCATCATGGGCTGCGGCACTGGCGGCTTCAAGTCAAACATCTCGCCCCTCATCGCCGAGCAATACAAGGACTCCAAGGCCTACGTCCGCGTCAACAAGCGAGGCCACAAGGAGATCGTCGACCCTGCAGTGACGACGGCTAGGATCTACATCTACTTCTACCTCCTCATCAACATGGGCTCTTTGACCGGTTCCCTGGCCATGGTCTACTCGGAGCACTTTGTCGGCTTCTGGCTCTCCTACACCCTCCCGACCATCTGCTACCTGCTGTGCCCAATCATCCTCTGGTACTTCAAGAAGTCGTACAAGCTCTCCCCACCAACGGGTTCGGTGATGGGCAAGGGCTGGAAGCTGATCCGATACGCCTCCAAGAGGAGCAAGGGCTGGCGCGACCCCGAGTTCTGGAACCGCGCCAAGCCCAGCGAGATCCGGGCCCGCGGCGAGACAGTGCCCGCGTGGATGACCTTTGACGACGCCTGGGTCGACGAGGTGAAGCGTGGTGTCTTGGCCTGCAAGGTCTTCCTCTGGTACCCTCTGTACTGGCTCGCCTACAACCAGATGACCAACAACCTCGTCTCCCAGGCCAGCACCATGGTTCTCGGGTCGACCCCCAACGACATCGTCTCCAA
Organism: Clonostachys byssicola; assembly: GCA_902006505.2. Lineage (NCBI taxonomy): Eukaryota > Fungi > Ascomycota > Sordariomycetes > Hypocreales > Bionectriaceae > Clonostachys > Clonostachys byssicola. The sequence continues at coordinate 3,508,607 of CABFNO020001240.1, forward strand.
GCTCAACCCCATCTTCATCATCATCGTCATCCCCCTCATGGACTTTATCATCTACCCGGCCCTCACCAGGATGGGCGTCGTTCTCAGCCCCATCAAGAAGATCACCGCTGGCTTCGTCCTCAGTTCCTTTGCCATGATCTCGGCCTGCGTCACGCAGTACTACATCTACAAGCTGTCCGCGTGCGGCAACGACATCAACGCCCAGGTCAAGGCCGGCCGCAAGGACTGCACTGCCCCCATCACCGTCTGGATCCAGGTTTTCCCCTACGGCTTGGTGGGCATGTCTGAAGTGCTGGCGTCCATCACCAAACTCGAGTAAGTTCATATTTTTACCTTGAATTCATTGCCTGATTGATTGCTAACGGCCAAATAGATACGCATACACCAAAGCGCCCAAGAACATGAAGTCCACCGTCCAGGCCATCGCCCTCTTCACTTCCGCCGTATCCTCCGCACTCGGACAGGCCCTCGTCGGTCTGTCGGAGGATCCCCTGCTGGTGTGGAACTACGGAACTGTCGCCATCATCGCCATGATTGGTGGTATCGGATTCTACCTGACCTTCCGCAAGGCTGATAGAGAGGAGGATGCCCTGAACAACCAGGAGGAGAGTAACTTCATTGGAACCAACGACGGCGGCCCAGAAGAGAAGGTGGTGGATCTCAAGGTTGATGAGAAGCAGGAGGTCAAGGAAACCAAGGAGACCAAGGAGACTGCTGTCGTGTAGATCGAGCGTGCATTAATATCTGCGCGAATGGGAGATACCAGGTATTGCGATTTGGAGGCCAGAAATGCGAACAAGTGCTCAGTGCTATAATTGCGTTTCATATAGTTACAATCCATTAATCCAAAATACCATCTCACCAATACAGCTAGAGTCTTCTCGCAATTGAATGCCGTGCTCGTTAGGATATCATAAAACAAATCGCAAACCTCATATTGTTTGATTGGTGCTCTGTCGACTCCCCGGCGCCGGGGAGCTAGAAGCGAATCTCGAAACCTGCCGCAAGTGCTCCGGCGTGCCCAGCGCTACCATCTCCTTGCCGTACTTCTTATGGGCCACATTCTTGTCGCAGTTGGTGCAGACATGGGTAATATGGCACTTCCAGTTCTTCTTGTACGGAAGAGCCACACCTCCGATAGTGGTGAGGAAGAGACCCGTGGCAGCATAGCTAATGGACTGTGAGTTGGGGGAGATTTCGAAGGGGTCAATCAATCTGCGTACTGTGTTTGCCTTGAAGCCTCGTACTTCACGCGAGTCTCTACCCGTTGACGGCAGAAGGGGCAGTCAACCCAGTCGGCCTGGTCGTCCAGGAGGTGCAGAGGCGTGACGGTCAGATCGTCCCCTCGATCCATAATTGACGGCGCCTCGTTCCTCTTGCTGGTGGAATTGATGGAGACTGCGGAGTGATTCCTGTGCACCATTGGCGCCGAATGGGAACGACGTGTACTCGTATTGTCCGACGAGGAGACGACGACCTCGGGGAAGCCTCCGTCGTTGACAGGCGCCAGGCGTTTGCTTCGTTTGTTAGATCCACATCAGCCCTATCGATGCGAGGGTTCCTTACTCTATGGAGGATTGGGTCTGGTCGACGAACGAGCCCTCGACATCAATTGCCTGCTTCGACCTGTCCACCTGTGCGTACGAGGGCGGGGGAGTTGCGCAGTCGGGAGCGACCTGGGACGACATATCGAAGCAGCAATTCCTCAAGTTCAAACAACGACGGCAATCTGCAGCTCCCGCACGTCGTTGGCTGGGCGGTAGCTACTTTAATGTTGGGGACGGAGGAGGAGAGAAAAAAAAGAGGCCGCCTCCGTTCATCTATCTGCTGGGCTTCAGGGATCATGCTGACGGCCAGCCCAGCTTGACGTAGCGGCTGACAAGTGCTAACTGGAAAGGGGCAAGATGGAACGGTTCCATGCATTTCAGGCATTTCAGGCGATCCCAGTCCTTGTCATTGCTCAGCCCTGCTGCTTCTAATTTCGTCTTTGCCCCTGGCGTTGCCTTGGATCCTCCACTGGCAGTGTTGACTCCAGAGATCAGATCTTGATTGCTATTTCTATCGAGTATACCAATCTGCAGAAGTCAAGTTCCAGAGGACAGAGGAGGCGTTGCATGAGGCTAATGTCGCATATTGCATGGTCTCGTCCATAGCGCGTATGATCCTCATAATAATAGGAGATATCCCCACCACCTCCACTCCTCCTGTGTTCAGAGACGGCACGTCGCTGCCGGGGGCTGATTGGATTGGAGTATTGTCTCGCAATTTTCCTACCAATTTAATATGAGAAACCGAAAGCGAGCACGCAAGACATGGTGACAAATTCATAGACTGCGCCACAAGAAGGCTTTCTATTGTATCACTCACGACCAATATCAGAGTTCGTATGCATTGAGGAATCTGCAAGCAGATCGTATAAAAGTCAATTACTGCCTGGTCTTTTGCCTGCCTCTGCCTAAACTTTTCGATCCCTGACCACATTACACATTGACTATTGTCTGATTCGTGAAGATGAATCGAAGCCCCATCGGGGATGACAAAATCAAAAGAAAATCAAACAAATCCTCAACTCCATCCGAACTAAACATCCACCCAATTTTGTGCCTGAACTCCTTCATTTCCTACCGAGCCGGTCCGTCCACAAACTCCTCCGATTGTCAAACTTGTTATTACAGTCGCGCATTGACTTTGGAATGAATATCTCATCTTTGAATCACCCCAAGTCTCCATCTCGCATCCTTCTTTGTTGGGGTTGAAACATCGGAAGGGAGATCGCAAACAGTCGTGAATACTTTTCCTGGGGACTACTCGCGAGCCCGAACGCTGACCTTGTTGATTCTGCTCACGTGCAGAGAGTAAGCCTGAACTCGCGCCATGTATCTGACGGATCCCTTCAGACTGTGGGTGTTTCGACAGTGCATCAGAACTCTCCGGCTGTCGTGGTCAACATAGTTGCAGTGATCGCGTGGGCACACGTAGGCCTCGCTGGCCTCGAGGAATGGAATCGGGCTGATTTCGGTTGGTTCGCTCTTGAGCTGGTCCCTGATCCGATCCATCATGCCCGCGACGCTGTCGTCTTCCGGTAAGCTAGCCGGGAAGAGCCCCAGGCATGCTGTGAGGATGTGGCGGACGTGTGGAAGGGCATGGCAATTGAGGAGATGCTGCTCGATATGGCGATGCGTGTTCGGGCACGCAACGTGGCAGGCGGTGCACAAGACGACCTGCAACTCCGGGATAAGATGAAAGTATTCCTGAGGGAGACCAAGATGCAGGCCTGGGAATGCTGCGTTGAGGTTGTCGGCCCAAGAGCCTTGCTCGGAAGCTTGCTGAGAAACTTGCTGCCCATGTCCGTGTGGACCAGCTTCGTTCATGTTCGTGGCGTCTAGTGCAGGAGCTCGTGAAGGGCTCCGGTTGTAGAGACGAGAGAGTTCGAATTCCGCTGAGCCTAGTGGAGGAGCTCGTGAAGGGTTCTGATCGTAGAGATGAGAATGCTGGAATTCTCCAGAGCCTAGTGTAAGAGCTCGTGAAGGGGTTTGGTTGCAGAGATTGGAATGCTCAAACTCTCCGGGGTTGAGCAGAATTGGTGGCATTTGAAGGTTTCCATCACCCGATTCGTCTTCTGAATCAACAGCCATCACGTCCTGGGCGAATGCTGGTGGGCTGTCGTGAACTGTCTGTGACTCCGGTGAAGCCCCAGGATTGAGCAGAACTGGCGGCATTTGTAGGTTGCCATTACCCGATTCGTCTTCTGAATCTACAGCCATCACGTCGTGGGCGAATGTTGGTGGGCTGTCGTGAACTGTCTGTGAATCAGGTGAAGCCGAGGTCGGCTCAAGACCGGTGACAGTTGCGTCGCTTTCATCGTCATTGTTATTCCACCAGTTCATGAAGTCATCCTCTGCTGAAGCCTTCGACATGGATTCATTCTCCTCGTTTGTTGAATTCTTCTTCTCAGGTCGATCCTCGCCGTGGTCGATTGCTGGTTCTCTCTTCTCTGATGGTCCATAGAAGTCCTCAACAATGTCGTGAACATCTTGCAGGGAAAGCTCAGGGTCCCACCCCCACATCTCAAAGTCTCGTAGAGAGGAGTTGATGGTTTCATGAACCATAGTGCCTAGGCCGAAATATCCGTCCCCGACATTCGCTGTAGCTGGGTTAGATGGTCCAGACACTTGCATCGACGCGTTTCCCAATGTGTGGCGAACAGGTTGTTGATCCATTCTGACGACACAAAAGCAGCGGCCTCTGCTCGGTAGGTAGGTGGAGGTTGATCGAAAGGCTGGCAGTGAGATGAAATCAACAAAATGAAGCTTTTGAAGAACTACTCTGATCAAAGGTTCGGTTGACTCAGTAAGTTCTGATGAGCGTTGTGGATGAGAAAGGTAGAAAGGTGTTGAGAAGCTGCGAGGAGAAAGAAGAGAGAATTTGGTTGGAGTTGGAGGGAAGCACGCGAGCTCGTGGGCGAGAAAAAGGTACGGTGCAGCAGACGTGTCTACGTGCAATATCCCTTCTCGTTTGGGGTGCGAGTCTTTCGCAAGTTACCAGTGAAGGCCACTACAGGTAACCTGGGTCTGGTCACTTTGTTTGTCTCAACGCCATATTTCAACAAGAAGCATAGAATCACTGCCTATTACTACTGATGGCTTCAGGCAGTATTTATTTCTGATGCCTCTTCAGTAATTACTTTTGACATTATTTTGGAAATAGGAGATGCTCAATGTCGACTCTTTGCCTAGCGAATTACTCAGTAATTAGAACAAAAGCTACTCTAAAACACGACAACCTCAGAAGCTTCACACAAGCCCACCCAAAGCTAGAACCTGAAAATATGGTGACTGAGAAGAACCTGCTTGGTTACAGGAAATTAGAGCTGCGTATTGTGTAACTCTGCTGCCTAGTTCTTCGGTTCCGGAACAAGGTGAATTCAACCTGAAGATGGCCTGACCCGGACTAGTGTGCACCTGTGTAACCGCAGCTTCTAAAGCTGTGAGATCAATACCATGGCGCTATATCCCATGTACTCTGGAGGTCACTTCATGTTGTGGAGTTGATGATTATAACAAACCCTCAGATTTAAAGACCTGGTTCATCGATGTTAGGAACTGATGATACGGCAACTTGCTGGTATGTGCCAAATGATAACATTGGAGAGTTGTGAGGCTGCTTCAATTTCAACTGGAAGTTCATCGAGACCTGTGGCGTGAAACTGAAGTGGCTCTGGAATAGAGGACTAAGAAAAGAATGGAAATCATATCGTAACTGTTGAGATTGTTGCTCCGCCGAAGATGAGAGCAGAGACGAAGATAGAGAGGTTGTGGTCTAGAAAAGCGTTCGGAGTTCGTAGAAGACTTGATTGGTGAGAGTGAAGAACTCCTACTTGTTCAAGCTAAGACAATATGATGGCCAAGACTGATTCTGGATCCATTCGTTCGTTCGTGTTGTTGAAGTTAGCGAGGGGTGTCTTTAGCCTGTTCACATAATCAAGGTAAGGCAATCACTTTGTTGACTAGCCAACCATTTGGGGACCTCCGAGGCACCCTAAACCTTTGACTCGTAGCTTTTATGAAACTCAAGACGGTTTGTGGTAGTTAGTCTGAGAATAACCTGAATGAGAAGCTGATATTGCCAGCTGCTTCTGTAATACCTGAGAAGAAGTTAGATGGACATCAGAAAGTGTGAGTCGGAAGAAGGTGGGTGGTTCATTGTGATTGATACATATGTAAGATATGCAGGCTTCATCGATGAAATTTACGTCACTAACATCACAGTCTATTTATTCCACTACCACGATAGAAGAGATAAAAATGTCAGTATGCTTGACTGCCTTGCAAATACAACCAAGTGGCTCGTATGGAGCCAATGGGGTCTACCACTCTACTGAACTAAACATACTTAGACAGAAATGTTCGTCTACTTCCGCGCTCAGGCGAAATTAATATAATTGGTAGATGGTAATTGGGTTCATGTCTGGTACATCGTGTCTCATATCTCGTATCAGGGTTCAAGAAGCTTCTATTCCCAGCAGGGAACAAAGAAGGTCTTGAAAAAAGGTCTTGAAAGCCAATCGCCAGTGACGGGTGATGCTCAGCAGAAGGAGAAACTGAAAGGTGATTGGATGCCCCTTAGTTTACTGACATAGTACTTGTTTGTCCAAGTGGTGTCTAAGAGTCCAACACACGTGGGATGATGGTGAAGTAGATTAGAAATGATGACTTCATGTGTGGTACCACTACGACTCTCACAATGCCCATCCCAATCATCCAAGTGTGTTGTATGAAGAGAAACAAATCCCATATTTTCCCTTGACGGCCATTTTATTATGATAACATGGCCATAGAATGAAATTACATTCCCTTGATAGTCATGGGATTGACTACTACCACTATATCCCCAAACTCAACCTCAACACCAACAAAGGAGGCAGAAGCAATGACTTGCACACTCCCACCACACCCCTCCCCTCACACCTCAAAACCTCCTCAACCTCCCTCCCAGCCTCCCCTCCTCGCCCACCACCCCTTCCTCGCACCCTCCTCACCCCCTCCGCCGCACCCGAAACGTCAGCCAGTCCGCCCCAGCGCTTCTAAACGACTGCACCAGCGTCGTCCCCCACATATCGTTCTCCCCGTCGTGCACCCTCCTCATGTGCTCCCTCAGCACCGTCCTGTTCCGCCGCGGCTGCCCGCACAGCAGGCAGAAGTACCCGCTGACGGGCGGGCGCAGCCAGGGGACCTCGGGCAGGATCATGTCACTTCCCGCCGCGAGCGTGTACAGCTCGCCCCTCCGGCGGATCATGTTCCTGTCGTCCTCGGTCGTGGGGAGGAGCGCGCGGGCCTGGAGGGCCGCCTTGTCGAGTTTCGGGCCGGGGGGTAGACCGTAGCAGGGGCTTTGGAGGTGGATGCCGATGCCAATGGCGCTCGTGGGGATTAGGTCCTTGCATGACTTGCAGTAGATTATTTGGAAGGGTTCGAAGACGGCGAAGTAGGGTGTTTCTTTGGGCCGCTTTTGGATGCGAGCAGGTGGTTTTGTATTTTGAAGGGGCTTTTGGCGTTGCCGGTGTATTTGACGGGCAGGTATGCGAGCTGGGGGTCCCATCTCCTCATAGGGGTGTCCTGCATGTGGTGAGAAGCTGGCCAATGGTAAAGGAAGAAGGGTAACGGAGACTGACCAGGCATCGGGAAGGGCATCCTAGGTTTCCAATCAACCACTTCTAGGCCCTGGATTATTGATTGTTCCTCTCAAACCGTGATAGTATTGAGTTAGAGAGGGCGGATGGAGTATGGTGCACTTAATGAAACGATAAGTTGTGTGTAACCGCTGTTGATGAGGGCGATGACGAGGGTGCTGACGAGGGCAGCAAGGGCAACAAGGGCAGACGGGGCTGGTTATTGTCTTCAGTTCGGACAAATACACAATAACACACTGCCCTCTGCTGGCCTTTCCCGCCGCCGCCTTGTGTGCCCTTCTGCTGTTTCTCCTGCTTCCCCTCCTGCGCCGTCCTCGTCATCACACAAATGGCTGTATCGTAAGCCGATATGTAAACAACCTGCTTCTACGTAACTCGCTGTGCCCACCTCTTTGCCTCATCATATGTCCGCAAATACAAATTATTAGCAGCATCAGGGTTGTCGTATGGTCAGGGTGTCGCGTCAGTAACTACAAATTGTCACATGGATGGGTTTCTGGAACTTGCTAGGATTGGGGATTTACTCTCCTTGACCTCTGTTACGAAAGGAAAACCCAGAGTTGCGCTGGCGCACTCGAGCCAGAACACATTCCTATGAGTAAAAGGCCTACAGTGGTTGCTAACTCACTACTAGGAGCAAAGCCACTCAAGATTGGTTGATTTCTATTTTCTCTAACCTGAATGATCCATATCTGAATCTAATGTGCTTTTACTTCACGGGACACTCAAGCCAGGTAGCCGTTCTGCTTCAGCCAGTTCTCGACGTCCGCGGAATCACGCTCTAGCCATCCCTGCTTGACCTTGATGGCATCGAGTGCCTGAGCCAAATCCATATCGATACCCTTCGTAGTGTGCTTTTCGAAGAACGCTTCGACATCCTTCCTCTGCTCCTCCTTGGTGAACGACGTTGTACCGATGTGAAGGATCGTTCCAATCATGCCGATCGAGGTGGGGAACAGCTCTCGCAGCTGCTCCCAGTGTTCCTTGACCCAGGCCCAAAGAGTGTTGATCTGTGCGGGCTTGCGGCGAAGTCCTCCCAGAATGAGGTACATATCCTGGTTCTTGACCTCCTTGCTGAGAGCGTAGTCGAGTGTTCGTTGAACGAGCGCAGGGTCATCGGCGGCGCCCAAGCTGCTGAGAGCGGCGATGCGCTCGCTGCCTGTCTTGGCTGTCTGGTACTCCTTGAGCACGGCCTCATACTCCTCAACACCACCTAGCCGGATAGCGGTAGCAAAGACGATCCGGCGGAGGTTAGGGTTGATGGCCTCACGGTCGCCACCTTTGAACTTGGAAAACATCTCCTTGGCCGCGGCGGTGGCTTTCTCGTCGTCTGAGCCACATGCTGCCCCAAACATGAGCGTCTTGAATTGCTGCTCAATGTGTCCCTCTTGGCCGGTGAAAGTCCAGCCGAGCTCGTTGGCTCGCTTGCTCACAAGGGCTCGTAGGAAAGACTTGATCGCATTGTAAATGGCGTCGCCCTCAAATAGCCAAGCCGTCTGTAGAGTACCGATACGACCGATGATTTCGCCCCAGACTTGGAACTCGGGCTCCGAGTCAAGCGACTGCAGGAGGTTGAGAAGGCCAGATGTCTTTTGATACCCAGCCTGGGTGAGCGCGCCGGCATCGGCAACCATGCCTGAGCGATCAGACACGGGCAGCAGACCGTTTTTGGCGGCCTGACCGAGCTTCTTCAGTCGCTCAGGTGTGTAGAGTGTGCGGTAAATGCCCGAGTGCTCCGAGTTGAGCTTAAAGAAATCGAGATCGTCGAGCTTGAAGGAAGACTCCCGTGTGCTGAGAGCCAAGTCGTGGTTCACACCGTCTTTGGTGCGCAGGCCAAGGAAGACGGGGTACAGGACCTCGTCTTCCTCGGGCTTGACATCTGCCGTTCTGAGGAATCGATTTTGCTTGACATGGATGGTGTTGGAGGCGGCATCCTCAGTGACAGTCAAAACGGGGAAGCCAATCTTCTTGGTCCAGATTGTGCCGACATTCTCGACGTCCTTGCCGCTGGCAGCACTAAGCGCGGCCCATAAGTCGTTGGTGGTGGTGTTTCCGTAGGCGTGCTTCTTGAGGTAGTTTCGGATTCCCTCCATGAAAACATCCTCGCCAAGCCACTTGGAGATCATGCGGATGACAGCAGATCCCTTGGCGTAAGAAATATCATCGAAGATCTGGTTGATCTCGTCAGCCACCTTGACAGGGACCTCGATGGGATGTGAGCTTCGAAGAGAGTCCAGGGCTAGAGCAGAAGCCCAGCTGTCGGAAACATAGCCATCCCACACCTTCCACTCAGGGTAGAAGGCGTTGCACGAATACCACGACATCCAGGTGGCAAAGCCTTCATTGAGCCACAGACCCTCCCAGAAATCCATTGTGACGAGGTTGCCAAACCATTGGTGGGCTAGCTCGTGTTGGACGGTCTCAGCAAGACGATATCTTGTCCCCGAGCTGCTGGTTTTTTCATCAAGCAGGACGGCAACGACTCGGTAGGTAACCAGCCCCCAGTTCTCCATGGCACCCGCGCTGAAGTCGGGAACAGCAACCATGTCCAACTTGGGCAAAGGGTAGGGAATACCGAATTCCTTCTCATAGAACTCGAGGGTCTTGGCGGCCAGCTCGGCGGCATAGACACCATGGGAGATGTCCTGGTCGGGAGTACAGTATGTACGAATGGGCAGTCGGAACTTATTCGTCTCGTAGTATTCGAGATCACCGACGATGAAAGCAACGAGGTAGGTCGACATGATCGGGGATTTGTTGAAGGTGACGGCCTTGCGCTTGGTGCCGGGGGTGATGGTGGAGTCGACCTCGACCTCGCTGGCCACATCCATGTTACCCAAGCATGTCTTCTCCTTGTCGGCAATCAGGGTGACGGTGAAGGTAGCCTTGAGGGCAGGCTCGTCGAAGCAAGGGAAGGCTCTTCTGGCATCGGTGGCTTCGAATTGAGTCGACGCAATGAAGTGCTCCTGGCCGTCTTTGGACCACGACGAACGGTAGAAACCAGCCATCTTGTCGTTGAGATTGCCTGTGAACCGGTGCTTGAGCAAGGCCTTCTGGCCTGCCTTGAGTTGGGCGCCACCGGTGAGGTCGATCGTGGTGGTTTGGGTTTCGGCATTGTGGCTGAGCGAGGGCGCGGAGGACACGGGTGTCCCGTCGATCTGAAGGGTGGTCTCGTGAATCTCGATATCGTTGACGTTGAGAGAGATGGAGTTCGAATCTTGCTTGACGTCAAGCTCGATCTCGACGGTACCGAGGTAGGTGAAGGTAGAGAAGTCGGGCTCGACAGTCAGGGTGTAGTGGACGGGCTTGACGTTGTCGGGGAGGACCTGTCGGCCCTGGGCATTAGACGCCATGGTTGTATAGCTAGCCTGTGTGCTAGCACCGTCCGTTCTGTAGACTTTTCGAAGCGTGGAAGATGGATGGGCTTAGGTCATGGAGGTATCTCGTTCGATCGTATGGGAGAAAGTCGGGAACAAGGGATGGAGGAAGGAGAAGCAGTAGCTCGGGACGAAGATGAGCTGGCGATTGCTTCTACCCCGCCATTGAGGTGGCGCGTGCATGTCTCAAAGTGCTGCATCATAGCGCGTCAGTGCACCACATTACAGAGCGGTCAGTGCACCGACAATTGGTTTTAGTGCACGCTATGGGGGGTTGAATGCGAGTTTGTACCGTGATAGAGACATGAGTGGGTACCTGCGGGGACACGACCAATCATCCAATCATGCTACGTCGATAAAGCTCTGTGCCTTATCGACATGGCGGGGCAGGAGGATCACCTCTACTAAGCCGCGCTGAACCGTTTATGGAATGGTACACCTTGACATGGCACATCAAGTTCGGCTTCGTTGTAGTAAGTGTTAGCAAGGACTGCTTTTCTGAATCCTGGGGGAAGTAATTTCATCTCATTATGCTGCTGCATGACTGGAATTTTGGCAGACACACTGTCCATTGTCTGGGTAGAGCGATGCCTGAGAAAGGTGGGCTCCACTGTATAGCTGCCTGGGGTGGACATGGCAGGCGCAATGGTCAACCTTCTGTCTCAACTTCTTGCACACTTCACACAACAAAATCACACACGCACCACACACGAAAACCTAGCAATTTCCAAATTCTACGGAAACAATCACAACAGAGAGCATGGCTCTTCTCACTTCTCTGCCCCTAGAGCTACAGGTCGAAATCATCACTAACCTGGATCCCATCGGTTTGATCTCGCTCAGCCAAACCAGCAGGTACTTTCGAAACTTCATCGACCCGAATAAGCGAGAGTTTATCGAGAGGCTTTTACAATTGGAGCTCACAGAAGAGTTTGGAGGACCGGCCTTCGAATATCGCGCCAGATATTTCGAGGAGCTCCTGTTATTTTGGGCGAGCGAGCCATGGCAGGCCATCCGCTGGGCCTGTACTGGGTGTATGCGACTGCTCTCGCATGTTCATTTTGATAACAGGTCTCTCCTCCGCTTGCATTTGAGGAAGCCGGGTCCAGGATCCTCTGAAAAGACTCTTACCACTTGGCGGGCCTCGCTGCTCGGCAAGCATTGGAGCAGCCGGCAACAACAAAGTATTTCTGATGAGGAGAGAAGCCGCCGCAAGCGATACCAAATCGCGGATTCTATTCCAATGGTCCAAACATTCGATGAATCCCTAGTCCACTACAACTTGGAAGCTCTGCGAGATTTAGGACTTGATGGTTTTGACGGCCTCGACCAGGAGCAGTTCCGCGCATTATCGACAGACAATAAGCTGCTGCAGATTTTCGACCGAAACATCGCATCCATTGACTCTGAACGCTGCGGCTTGAAACGGCACCTGCGTAGATGCAATGAGTGCAAATACCAAGGAAACTGTTTTAGGCGTGGGGCCGATGGCGGTACACCCAGAGTCCCCATCCAAAACAGCAGGAGGATACGTTACACACCTATCTTACATCGATTTTTCCCCAATTACTGGACTGGGTTGCGCACCGGGGGACCTCCGATAAGTGACCTCCTTTTGGTGGAAGCTGGGAGAGCCTTTTACATTGACTGGACCCTGCACATGGCACGGTGCCCCGGGTGCGAGCGCTGGCAGGAGGTGAGAGCGTTTCGTATTGGAGCTGGCGGATGCTGGTGGAGGCCTGAACTCGGGTTTTGGGCTGGAGCTGCTCATGAGGAGACGGTAAACATTACAGCGGCTTTCCTTGATGGTATCCGCTGCAACGCATGCTTCGCTCAAGCCCGCGGATGGGAGGAGCTGGCAGCAACCTTGTCGACTTGGTTCTTCAGACTTTTGGCTAAGCACCAGTCTGTGCTTGAGCGCGAAGTATTTTTGGGGTGGGATAGGATTAGAGAGCTTCTGCCGAGCCTTCCGTCAGAGATTCAACCTGCCGTAGGGTCTATTCTCCAAGCCGAGGCCGTGGTTACCCAAGGCTCTACAGTGCTCCATCCCACCAGCCTCGAAACTATTCAGTCACTTCATGGCCAATTGATGGGCATATGTGATAATATGCCAGAACCTTCGGCGAGTGAATTTCGGCATTTCAGACTTGAACGCTGGTGTCGTGGCTTCAAGGCGCTTACAGATTACTTGGCGTGGTTGCACGCCAGCGCCAAGGAGATCCAAGAGAATCCTCAAGCACTGGTAATCTGGGCCTTGGGCCAAGATGGAAGCACATTGAATGGAAACACATTGAATTGATCCTTAGTACTGTGGTTGCTGGCAAGCGATCGATGTCGTCCGGTTGTTCTTTCGCCAAACTGGAGCAGAAGAAAGGGAGATGAGCAGTTACTACGGAAAAGTAGATGCACCAACTTGTTATCACTTTCAGGTAGTATTTGTTAGATGTACTACTATAATTTTGTCTTGGTAGAGTTGAGTTGGCAGAGAGGCACTCGTCGATATTTGACAGACATGGGGTGTATTAATGGGAGGTATGGCTAGATTAATAAACAGAAAATCGACTCGATATTTTGTTCAATGAGGTGGTGAGAGTGAGCAGTGCCAATGCAACTTCATAAAAGACAGCCTGCCTTGACAAAGCGTCACGTCTGGTTCCGAGATGACTGCGTGAGGTGAAGACCCGACCTAGCGTTCTGGACCTTTTAAATCACCCGGGTCCAGAACACTAAGAAAAACCGGTTCATGCAGTTGCGTTCTTGTAGTTGTAGAAGTAGAGCCTTCACTGTAAGCGCGAGGTACAAGAAGTTTGGCCGATTATAACGAGGTGACATCGTTGCGACACGCAGAGAGGCATTTACGCACGCTTTGGCAGAAAGGAAAGTCGTTGAGTTTTTATATTTTTCTAGCTGAGATCAATCGATATAGAAACAAGTATGTGCGCTGGCCATAAATTATCCATTGAATGCGAATGCATAGAGTCGGCTGCTTTTGATGCAGACCCGACATATCTTCCACCTCCTCATCCTTCTTCCTATTATAAAGCGTCAGGCGTGTTTCATCAATTCAACTTTTTGTCCTCAGGGAAAGTCGCCCTGCCGGCCTTTCTGCTGGCCTCGAGGGCACCCGGCAGCGAGTACTGCGTGGGGACGCCGTCGATGCGGTGAACGCTGTTGAGGTTCTTGACCAGGGTGATCTGGTAACACGTGGCAGAGCCCTGGCGAGAGGAAATTGTGGCGGTCGCGAGGAAGTACTTCCAGATCTAATGCGCGATGCTGCGGTTAGCCGACGTGCCTTTTATTATGGGCTGTGAATAGCATCATAAATCAACCCACCTTGAACAACCTCACGCCATACTTGGCGGTGACCTCGTCCTCGTTGTTGAGCCAATTTCTGTACCAGCGCCAGAGCGTGGCAGAATAATGAACGCCGATGGTGTCGATGCTACACACGTCAGTTAGCATAAATACCAGGCATTCCACGAGCGAATGAACAGGTCTCGCTTACCCCTTGACCTCCCACCCGGCGTGTTCACAGAAGGCGACGTAGTATGCAAGGGGGGTCGAGGCATCTGCACCAGGGAAGACGTAGCGGTTCATAAAAAGGCCCCAGACTAGGTCTTCGTACTGCCACGATTGCCTGATGCCGGCAATCTGCAGGAACATGACACCATCGTCCTCGAGTAAGTCGTAGCATTGGCGGAGGAAATTGGTGATCTTGAAGATGCCGACATGCTCAGCCATTTCCAGGCATGTGATCTTGTCGTATTTGCCCTCGGGGATGTCGCGGTAGTCCATACAGAAGATGTTGCTCTGTGAGTCGGGTACACCAGCTCTCCGGAGCGTCTCGTTGCCCCAGGCCGTCTGGTTGCGACCGAGGGTGATACCGGTGACATTGGCCTCGTAGTTGACGCTGGCGAATTTGGCCAGGGTGCCCCATCCGCAGCCAATATCGAGGAGGCTCTCGCCAGGCTTGAGGGCGATCTTCTCGCAGACAATCGCTAATTTGTTGTCTTGTAGCTGCTCGAGAGACTCTTCCTTGTCCACATCTGAGATTATGCCGGCCGTGTACACCATGCGTGGGCCCAGAAACCAAGCATAAAAGTCATCACCCCGGTCATAGTGGTCCCGAACTTGGCTCTCATCCTGGGATCGGCTGTGGGTCAGAACATCGGAAGCGAAATTGACCAAGATGTACCTGAACAGCTCCCACGTGAATCGGAAAGACGCCCAGTCGTGGCGGTATTCGAGCACTTCGAGAGCGTCTCCGTTGAAGTCGGCTTCGCCATCAAAGTACTTGCGCATAAATGTTTCCATCGGCACCTTATGGGGGCCCTGGTACTTGGCGCGGTCTGCCGGCTTGTGAAATGTCAGATAGTGCTCCACGGGGAGCCCTGGGCATCGGACTCGCTCATTGACGGGCGGTGATATGGACGAGGCAATGAACCAGAAAACGATGAGGACGGGGACGGTCGTTAGAGCAGCGAAGAAGAGCTTTGTCTTGAGCCCACCACCGAGCTTCCAGGCAAGGTAGTTTGGTGCTGCTAGAAGCAAGAATATCAAGAGCTTGTTGGAGAAGTTTCGATTGCCGGGGCCGTCGGCGGGGAGGGGAGGGTTGTGGATCGCAGGGGACTAGAAGGATGGATGATGAGACGTCAGTCAATGGTAGCAACGACGGACTACAGTAGGAAATATACTTTACCGATGTGATCTTGACTCCAGGGTGATACTCGGGCTTCTCGACCTTGAAGCTGGACAGCACAGCTGGGGGCGTAGGTTTGAAGGGGAAGTCGGGGCCAATGTCGTTGCCCATGATGACGATGGCAGCCGGGCTCCAGAAGACAAGGGAAGTTGCAGAGAAGCTCACGCCGGCAGTTGCAGCGGTAAGCGAAAAGAAAAGCTGGGGATGGGATGGTGAGCAAGGTAAGAGCTAGAAGCGAGAGAAACAGAGTCCGACATTTGTTGGGAAGGAGAAGGGTAGAAGAGAGAGCACGTGCCTGTGGCTGCCTGTTCTGCACAGCGCATTAATTACAGCGCATTACAGTGCATCAGTGCACATGTTTGTGCCAGGCGGCGAAGATGCACAGCACACCCTTGCCGCTATTGCCCCTCTGAGAGTCCAGTAAAACACCCGATGTACAGCACATTGACCCCCAGGCCACAGTTTAATGGTTTGGCGGTCTATCATCCCCCGTGGCATCCAGCACTTGTTCTGATTGCTAGCTGCGACTCTCACCGGTTGCCTCATTGGAGAGGACCATTTTGTCCGGCTCATCCAAGATCAGGAACTATGAGAATTTAGGCGCCCAAGGATATGAATTTATCCAGTGGTTGGGCGCTGGCGCATCTGCGAGGGGTGGCGTGCGTCTGTTTGGTTGAGATGTGACGTGCGCCTTGACATGGGAACTGCATCACAACCACTCGATGCATGTCAACGGATAATCTTTCGACCCAAAGATACCCGACTAAGCTACTGGTAGTGGTTAGAAGAGGGGTATATGAATATTCGCTACCCAAAGCGCGCTATGACGCACGTCTACAGCTACATCCGTTGTGATCGATTGGTAGGCGAGGATTCCCAAGTGGGCGCAATGGGCTGATAAACCTTGATATCTGCATAGGTATATCATAGATGGATAGATTGCAACCCCAAACCCCGTATTAGATGTCGTGGTGTGCATGCTGGGATGCGGTGGCTCCGAATCTCTCCGAGAGCACAATGGCGTATCGACCAACCATATCAAACTCCGAGAGTCAATATTGTCAGTCTCAATCCAGTCTCCCAAGACCTTCAAAAAAAACACACAAGAGTACAGTTTTGATCCTATGCTACCAGGCGGGAACCATGGGCCTTATACGGGCCGTGCCGCAGATGGTCCGCCACCGTCCCGCCACCATTGCCCATAGTTAGGAATGTCATTTACCAAAGCCTAGGATCTTTAGGGAGGTGGGTTATTTGCTTTTCGACCTAGATAAGATATACGTAGCACCGACTAAGGAACTAACCCTGGACGCACCCCATGCAGCAGCATATCGCATAGTCCATGCCACACAAAGCCGTTTCAGACACTGCCCATATCTTCTTCCCTTGGCCGATGTTGAGTCGCTGACTACGGCTACGGCTCGTGTTAGTTATATATTCTCTGGCTTGCGACTGCTCAGAAATTCATATATCATGGTATATGTTTTGGTCAGGCAGGCAACAATAAGAGACAGAATTGTCCTTTCAAATACACCATTTCTCAGCACGCCCTAGGAAACTCAACCTTTCGTCTAAGTGTAGTGCTTATAAAAAAGTCGGACTCCATACGGTTTTATCTTTCATCCATGGCGTTTAGTAGACTTGAAACTACATAGAAGAAAGCAGGGCCAAATGCTCACGTTGCCATAGCCAGTCCTCTATTACTATCTACCTATCCTACAAACCCTAGGCTAGAATATAGAGCTAATCCACCCTAAGCGTCACGAAGAAGGAATCCATTGTTTTGTAGTTTCTGGAAAAATTGTTCGGGGTCGTATTTGCGGGACACTTCCTGCATCTTTTTCAAGTTCTCTAAACCATAACTGTGGATCACATCCTGGTTCAGGTTTGCAAAGCTCGCGCAGAGATAGTTCAGTAGCAAGTCTTGAGACTTGGCGGATGCTGTGAGAGCATCAATGCACGAGTCGACGGCCTTTTGGGAGGCCTCGTCGCTGCCCTCTTGTGGCCACTCAACGGTAAACACCCACCCTGAGCCGGAATTAGAATCACCGCGAGGTAAATTTTAGCATCAAAGTATAAAATCAACTTACAGACTTGAGAAACCTTGTCCAGGCCCATAATATTTCCACCCTTCGCTTCGCCGGCTGCAACACACTCTGGCCCAAGGGGTTGGATTGTAAAGTGCAGCATCACACCCTCAGGAAGCGTCTTGAGGGCCCCTCTCCAGGCATTGTAAGCTATTGTATAAAGCTCCTCTGAGAAGCCTGTGGTCAAGGTGCCGACATAGCGTCTGTTAAAGGTTTCTGTAAGCATATCTTACGAGAGGGAAGAGTCAAGCTGTCATACTTCAGATTGATAGCCGGGTGCGACATGACCTTCGCAAGTGAAAGCAAGGTGCCATTGGTCGTTTCGCATGCCATGCTAATCTTGGCATCACTCGCAGACAGCAAATCAAATGCTTCGAAGGCTTCTGGCTTCTTCTCGGGAGTGTCCGCATAGATGAGTCCAACGGCGACAAATGCGGAATTGTAGTTTGTGAACATCCCGATCTTGGGATCCTTCTCCATTTCTTGTTGGATCTTGACAGTAGCTTTATTGATCTCAACGTAGTTATCAGGGTTGTAAAGAGTGATATTATATTGTAGCTTAATCAAGGGATGTGTAAAGAGATCGATTTTGGTGACAATACCTATTTGACCCCGAGTTAGAGGACAGAGAAAGGTTTGGGGACGAGTCATAGTGAATAGAAGGGATCAAAGCGTATTGCAGCTTACCGAAATTAGTACCACCGCCCTTGAGTGCTTGGAGAAGGTCGGGATTCTCTTGATGGTTGGCGTTGACAATTCTTCCATCAGACAAAACCACCTGCCGAAGTTAGCAAGAAACCCTAAAGTAGAATACATAACAGGCCACTTAAACAAGCTTAAAACCTTACCTCAAGGTTCCTGATACCATCAGCGCCCAGACCGTGAAGGTTGGGCACAGCGCCCATGCCACCTAACTGTCGTTAGTGACCATTGTTCGGCATAGGGCAATATGGCTGAGCATCATACCGCCGATAAGAAAGCCCATGCCAACGGAAGAATCACGGCCACCAATCACCGACAGGCCATTCTCTTCGAGCCATTCGTAGACTACGCCCCAGCGGTTCCCAGCCCCAATATGAGCGGTGCTCCGATCGACACTGATCTCACGGCTCTGGAGTGAGCTAAGATCAATCACAATCCCGGTCTCATCACAGCTACTAAATCCCGGGTTGAAGTTGTGGCCGGTAGATCGGACGGCAAACTTGGTGTCTGTCTGCTTGATGATGGCAAGAGCGTCGGCAACCTCCTGGGCACTCTCTACTTTGACATAGGCTCCAGCAGAGCTCCAGCAGCTCTGAGACCATGGCTGGTTGGTTGAAGCTTCGTAGGATGCGGCAGCCGGCGTGATAACACGATCACCAAAAGTGCTTTTGAGGGTCTCAATCGTGGATTGTACGTTTGCAGACATGGTGGGTATCGAAGACAGGAAATTCAAGGCTTAGTAGCGTATGTTCCTGCCAGCACTTGTCAAGAGTCTTTGGAACAAAGCTCTGCCATTGAGGCACGGATGGGTGACGCTGCCTTTATATGGAGACTCTCTGACCGGCTTTCCCTCATCTAGATATATTTTTAACAACACGAAAACCCGTGTCATGACGTATCCTTCACTGGCTAGCAGGGGTTTTCAAGGGCGGATGCCTCTAAATGGCAATGTCTTTTCATGAATATTGCTCCATAAAATAAACAGCGTCGTGCACTAGGCCTCATCAAAGAACGGGGGCGGGGAATAGGAGAATACATACTTCACGCTAAGCCAAAGGATGGGCTCAATGTGACTACTAGCCTGGATAGAGGACAACGAGGTCGATCTGTGGTGATTGCTACCTTTAGAAGTTGACAAATGTTGAAGCCCATAGCCATGGTTAACACCAGGCTGGTCCTCATAATAATTTCCTCGAGTCGTCCTTGCGATGTATGCCCTTTAATAATTTATGAACACGTATGTTGGAAGTTTGTTCTTCCATGTACCTCCATGGATGTGCTGCCAGGGATTCACGCATTAGCGCAGTGACTTTGTTCAACGCCAAGGACGCGGACAGCTTTTCATTCCATCAGCACCAACAGACACCTATTATGTGCTCAGCAACAAAATGCACTACTTGCGCTGACCACATAACTATACTAGGAGATTTAGGGTCACCCGCATCAGCGCACACTAGATCATGGCAGAAGTCTTGTTTTCATGCGTGCCAGTTGCCATTTCATTGACTAACAAAGAAACTGCTTACACGTTTGGCGGTCATATTGCGCTTAGCATTTCCACCTTCAGCCGCCTTATTGGCTCAACAATTTGGCGGATTCAGATCCCAGCTGAAAAACGACACGTTTTGTATGGTTACGGCAAGATAATTGCCGGTGCGGGAGTTGACATACCTACATTCGCTCAGATCAGATACTGAAGTGTACCATGGCATTCTAGATTATCCCTATTAGACTACCTTATTGCAGTTCCCATAGGCTCGGATGTCCCCCTTTTGATGCCCTATCGGACCTACTAACTTGGTGGTAGCCATTTGTGAGTAAGACGAATCGTACTACCGTCAGCGTCCCCATAAAACCTCCCACATTCAGAAGGTTGTCCCTACCTTTAATAGCGGTCTGACTGTAGTCACTCCTTGATTAGCCGTACTTTGAGAAACCATCCACCCCTCATTGGCCACAGTGAGGCTTCTCGTTGAACAATTTTCCCTTTTCCTTTCGTTCTTCCGACTCGGATTGCAGACGGCCAAGCATGGAATTGCCAGTGAGATTATCGTTTCTTGACGCTCTCGTGTGATTATCCGAACCCAAACGAGACAAGATGTCACCATTAATCCCTTTTGGCTTATGAGAACCTAAATCAGGCGAAAAGCATAGAGAGATTAATGAACATCTAAGTTTGAAACGCTACACATTCTAATGATTATAGAATATATCAACCAAACCTAGGTACGACACGTAGAAGATTTTCAGTTGCGATAAGTAACTGATAAGAGTTGAGAATATACGGCTAAAAAAACCCAGAGTATAGTTGTTACTATAGATACTCAACTACTCTACATTTAGTGAACGGTGCTGGTATACAGATTTGTATGCATTTCGGGTTAGAATTCAACTGTATTTAGTGGGCTTATCTCCTACAAACTCATGGAGGATTATTTGGTTCCAGTCTTCGCGGGCGTTCTTTAGGGAATACTCTAGATTTCGTGTGATTTATTACAGTTCATCTGTTCAACATTTTTACACCACAGGTATATTCAGCCACTGTTGGAGGAAGTTCCGCTACATGTGGATGTTGCTGTGGCTGGAATTTTGTGGCTTAGCTTGTGGCGCTTGTTTGGAAGTTATGAAAGGCAGCGACTTTACTTGACAGCCACCAAGCGACCAGATGATGGTCCTGGTACCAACAAAGTGATCAAATTAGATATAGATTAAATATAGTCTTAAATTAACCTCTGAATAAACACAAATGATCTGGAAAGTAATTTTATTAATACTGAGAAAGGTTTCTCAGCTGCACTGGAGCAAGGAATGTTTGTCATTGGAGGTATAGGGTAGGCGATATCCTCGGGACTTGCGAACAGTCCGTCCGATTTGATCCGTCTCGGGATGTGGAGGGAGGATTATCAGTCTCAGCTGTCGCTGCTTCAAAGATCATGTCACTTTTTTTCCTCTTAATATCTTCTCATTATTTGCAGCGATGGTATAGTAGTATTGACTAAAAGAAAGTTGAGGTATTATCCTCGATCGCTGTCCTGGTAACAAACCCATCTGCCGACTCTTGCCGGATCTACTGGGGTATGGTACCCAGCAGCAGATTGGCCTAGCGGAAGCCTGGGCTAGAGTTGGGCTTGATGAGCGTCTTGTAGTATGCGAGTGGCGGCGAATGTGATGCTTTACACGGACCAGACAATGCCGCGGAATAAACAGTGTTTCCTATGGACAAGCGGATGGGTTTCAAGAGGCCGATTATGCTGATATCAAGCCTGACACTACCTCGTATCCCGCTAGCCCCTCGCTTACGCATCTCTAAGCCATCCGTTGCATTGATGACCCATTTTCAGGGCTGTGACTTCAAGTGAGCATGGTAGATTCACTACATCACACATCACGCACCGTATCACCACAGCTCCAGCCATGCCCAACCTCCAGTCCTGCGCTTGCGAAAACAAGATATGCTGAAGCGGACTAGGACTGGCTGCATCTCCTGCAGGTACAGCAGCCACCGCCCATATTATCCCCGGCAGTCGTGCTCACAGACATCGCAGGATCCGTCGCGTCAAATGCGATGAGACGAAACCGCACTGCCACCGGTGCAAGTCTGCCCGGCGAGTGTGCGATGGCTACCTCCCGGAGGGCCAGACCATGACCCGGCGCGAGATGGTCGAGGCCTTGTCCAAGATTGGCACGCTGAGACCTGCATCCGAGGTCTTGGCTGGCCTCAGCCAACAACCGGAGAGATCCCTGGCCCAGTTGCCGACCCAGACGATGCTCTCCAACCGCGACTTCATCTA
The DNA here is from genome assembly GCA_902006505.2 of Clonostachys byssicola. Lineage (NCBI taxonomy): Eukaryota > Fungi > Ascomycota > Sordariomycetes > Hypocreales > Bionectriaceae > Clonostachys > Clonostachys byssicola. The sequence goes on from CABFNO020001240.1 coordinate 3,530,449, forward strand.
CTTTGACTACTTCCGCAGAGCAACAGCCCCCAACACCGACGCCCTGATCCCCTCGGCCTTCTGGGGCCAGGACCTGCTGCAGCTTGCCCACACCGAGCCCGCCATATGGCACGCGACGTTGGCTCTCGGCGCCCTGCACCGGAGATGGGAGCTCGAGTCGGCCGGACCAGAGACGGAGAACCTCGTCCGGAGTGCCACCTCGCACTATGGCAAGGCACTGTCCCTGGCCAAGGACCTGCGCTCGCCGGCCAAGATCCTCGCCCTGAGCCTGCCCTTGATCGCATCGGCCAACATGCTGGGCTTCTGGGACGAATCCCATCTCCATATCTTGTCCGCCTTCAAGATCCTCGCCCAGGATTCTGGCCGGATGCCGGATGCGCAGCGGATCGCGTCGACCTTGACGCGCATGGATATCCAGTCCATCACGTTTGACGACTCGCGCTCGCCTTACCCATTCGTCGAGGCCGCTGCAGTGCGGAGTACCAGCCAGGGCATGGCGACGGCGGCGATCGAGTCGTACTCGCAGGCTTCCTCGACCGTTTTCGCGCTGATACGGGAGGCCATGATCAACGAGGCGGCGTATGCCGAGGGCATTGTCGATGAGGCGACGTACCAGTTTGTCCAGGCAGATCTGCGTGACAAGACGCAGCGGTTCGAAAGTCAAATGGCCGAGTTTGAGGCTGGGCATGGCAGGTCACTCAACGAATCTGCCGCCATGACGATCCGCATCTACCACTGCTGGCTCAGATTCATCTTCACATTAGCAGTACCCTGCCCGGAATCCGACTTCGACTTGCGCCTGGGCTATTTCCAACGAGTCATCACCCTAGCTTACGCTGTCATGAAAAGACAGGCCGTGTCAAAATCCGTCCAGCTCAGTCTGGAGCCGGCGCTGGTAGCACCGCTATTCGATGTTGGGAAGAGGTCCAGACACCCAGCTCTGCGACGCCACGGCCTGCAACTCCTGCAGGGGATGAACCGACACGAGGGGATGTGGAGGAGCGATGGGGCCGCGATGGCGCTCAAGGCCATCATTGACGTCGAGGAGAGCCAGATGGCGTATAGCGACGAGATGGTAGGCAGCATCGAGAACTACTGCGCGGTTCACTCGATGCAGGAGGAGGCGTCCGCAGTTCCCTGGGACGCGTGGGCTTCGCCCGGCTACGAACCACCTACCAACTATTCGTGGCTGGGGATCGATCCCATCCCTGAAGACCAGCGCGTCGCGATGGTCAGGGTCATGTCGCGATTTGACTCGCGGCAGCTGGACCTGGAGTTGGTAATGAGTTCGTCTGCCCCTCTACGGCGGTCTGGACCCTCTAAACGTGTCACAATTCAATTTTAGGTATCTGGTTGGCCCTTTTGGTCTAATTCGACAGATAAATCGCGGGACCTTGCATGACCCGAGGCCGGACTCGGGAAATATCTCTGGAAGTGATGTTTAGATTGCTTCTCAAGGATACTGATGTACAGGCACCTTTGGGCAAATAAGGGATGTGCCTTTCGGCGAAGCGCTGACGACTCGGGCTCGCGAGATGTGTAATTTCCACTAACGGGAGGATTCCGAGACCGATAATGAACGTACTTTGTAGATAACAATACGCGTGGGAGGATTCTACGAAACAAAGAGCAATTTATTTAGTCTCATGCAGGGTCGACCCAGGCCCAGGAGAAAGTTGGGAGATACTTGAATCACTCGTGCCGAAGAGAAGGTGTCGGGTGATTCAGCAGCCCGAACTCCCGTCCCTTCACTACCCCAAGATTTGTCTCAATTTTCATTGAGCAATGTAAACCTATGTTTGGGCTGTAGTTATTAGGAGCGTGTACTAGACGCTCAGACCTTTGACTAGTGCCCAACGTTTCTACACTGCCGAGGAGGACTTTTAGATTGAGCCGAATTACTCATATCTGTTCTTGAGATTGTTAATCGCGGCTAGACATGGAGGATTAAAAGGATGAAACGTGTCATTTTAGCTCTTGTTTCTTGACCAAACCCAATGTACATTCATTTGGCGCTATGCGTGGCTGTGGACATCTTGTTCATTCAAGCGTAACTTGCTGCGAGTTAGCTCTGTATATTTGATTCGATCGTCCCATTCTGGCTTGGAAGTGAAGGCTACCAAGGTGTGCATATCCTAGGGCCTCTTCTCAAAGAACATGGGGTTGTATCTGATCCTCTGCCCTCTTGTTATCTTCCCCGTGTTTTAAGAAACAGAAGTAGAATTAACCATCTGCATGAATCAATATGGGATATTCCCGTGAATTGATGAATGAGGTTTTCGTAGATATGCATGTTCAAAGCGGTTATGAAACTTGGATTCTCAACGAACAACCATCCCCATGATCAATACAAAGGACTGCCCCCAGACCCCGGCTTCTCCAAGTATCTGTTCTCTCCAAATCCTGTACCAAGATTGGTTGACTTTCTAACATACCCTGAGTCAAAGCTTGCTGGTCTTCTTCCTTTGATGCCTCCTTAGGTTAGTTGTCATCGTAGAGCATGTTAGGGTGACGGCCTCTAATACCTGGAAGCTCCTTAAGGAGGTCATCGTTTTCTTTCTTGAGCAGTTCTGGCTCGCTGATCAAATACTCTCTGGCTCGTGTCGCTTCAACCACATCTGTTGTCTGTAAGCTCGTTCTTGGTCTTGTCCAGCCCCCAGACCCTTTTGTCGTGATCTTGTTGACGGCCCTCGAGGCTTGCAAAATCAATATCCATAGTTGCAGCCTGTTATTTCGTGTTGAATTCTTGTAAAGGAGTGAGACATGGTCTCTCTTGCTGTCGTGATCTTGGGATGAGGTTTACCGCTTGGGAAAAGATATTGAGTCATTGAACTTGAAAGGGGAATTTCGCAACAATGCCAGGGAACGCTAAGTCTGGAAAGATTTCATAGAGAGAACTAAAAGAAGGAAATAAAATAAAATGTATTCTTTAGTTCATCGACTTCTACCAGCTGTGCAACTGTGACAGTTAAACGTCTGTCTCACGTCGTACTTGACGGAACGGTTCAAACACCCGGCAACTCATGGCAAGATACCAATCTGTCCCCGATGGATTGGTTCGCTTCATCGTGTACTACTACGTAATTATTGAAAATTTCAAGGGTGCAAAGGAACGCCATCTCAGGGGCAAATCGGAGAAAACCCATCCACGTGACAATACCACATCGACGAAAACAATGCAACATCACGCTCCTCTGCCATCATGGATCGTCTTCCTTGATCGCGGCATGGCGGGTCAAATAAATGTCCGCAAAATGTCGGCAGCAAGATGAAGCCGCTGACTGAAAGATCAACAGTGGATAACGTGACTTCAACAACCAGAGTAGATTGAGACGGGTCAAGCTTCTGTCCAATTGACATCAGCTTGCGTAACTATTCCCCCCATGCGGGTGACTTTTTCCCGCATTAGCTCTCTGAGGTATGGTGTTGTGACAGAGTGCGCTGGCTCGGGACTTAATAGGGGCCGACAAGACCACCACCACAACAACACCTGCACCCCCTCCTCGGCTGGTTTGCACATTATTGGTGCCGTGCAGGGCTGGCCATGGGTAGAGGCGAGTGCTGGAGGCCCTGTTCACGGCCCTTGTGAAGTGTCCGACAACCCGATCACCACCGGATGTAACCCCATACCATGAAGCAATATCACCTGATAATTAATTGCGGGATGTACCCCAGCATGTTCCATCCAGATTGTATATATTTAATTTTTACACATGAAGCCAGGCGCCCTAACATTACTCCGATCTCGTTAACATCACGACAATTGCTGGGATTGGATTCGAGATGGCGAGTCCTCGCGATCAACCACCCGCCACGGTGGACGACTCGGATGAGACAAAGGAGGTTTCGATAGAACAGGAGCGGAGGGCCAGCCTCGTGCAAGAACTCGCCAGAACATACACCAACCAGAGCCGAGCATCTGCCCCCGGCGGCGCTGCCAGCGAACACAATGACCACGTCTTTGACGCGCAGTCCGACCCCGACTCCCCGCTGAACCCAAACAGCCCCAAATTCGATGCGCGGGCCTGGGCCAAGTCTCTGGTCGCCCTGACCGAGTCCGAAGGCACCTCATTTACATCAAGCGGTGTTTGCTTCCAGAACCTGAACGTGTTTGGATACGGCACCACAACAGACTATCAGAAGGACGTGGGGAACGTGTGGTTGGAGGGAATTGGTCTTGCGCGAAAGGCTCTCGGCCATGGCAAGAGTCGCATCGATATTCTACGGGACTTTGATGGCGTCGTTCGCAGCGGAGAGATGCTTGTGGTCTTGGGACCGCCAGGCTCCGGTTGCACAACCTTTCTCAAGACCATCGCGGGGGAGACCAACGGCATATATTTGAACGACGATGCATACCTAAACTACCGAGGAATATCCTCCAAGGAAATGCATACCAACCACCGTGGAGAAGCTATCTATACGGCTGAAGTCGACGTTCACTTCCCGATGTTGACGGTCGACGAAACGCTTACCTTTGCCGCCCAAGCCCGTGTGCCACGACACTTGCCTGCAGGCGTAACCAGACCGATGTATGCAAACCATCTCAAGGATGTTGTCATGGCCATGTTTGGTATCAGCCATACCAAGAACACCCGGGTAGGAAACGAATACATTCGCGGTGTCTCTGGAGGAGAGAGAAAACGAGTTACCATCTCAGAAGCATCTCTCTCTCTGGCCCCCGTCCAATGTTGGGACAATTCAACCAGAGGGTTGGATAGCGCCAACGCGATCGAGTTCTGCAAGACCCTTCGACTTCAAGCAGAGATCTTCAACACGACGTGCGCTGTTTCCATCTATCAGTCCCCACAGAGCGCTTATGATCTCTTCGACAAGGTCACCCTGATTTACGAGGGCCGTCAGATCTTCTTTGGCCGAGCTGATGCTGCGAAACAATATTTCGTTAACTTGGGTTTCGACTGCCCACCCCGACAAACTACTCCCGACTTTTTGACCTCCATCACGAGTCCGCAGGAACGTATTGTGCGTGCTGGCTGGGAAGGAAAGTCACCCAGGACGCCGGATGAGTTCGCAGCCGCTTGGAAGAACAGCCAAGAGTACAGAGAACTTCAGAAGGACATTGAAAACTACAAGTCTGCACATCCAGTCGACGGACCCGACGCAACTACCTTCCGAGCCAAGAGAGAGGCCCAGCAGGCTCGTGGACAGCGACCCAAGTCCCCGTACACCATGTCCTACGTCCAGCAGATTCTTCTGTGTCTTTGGCGCGCATACCGCCGCCTGATAGGGAGCCCTGATATCACGATTGGCCAGCTCGTGGGCAACATTTCGATGGCGTTCATTATTTCATCGGTGTTTTACAACCTGCCAATGACGACTGGAAGTTTCTATCAACGATGCGCCCTGCTCTTCTTTGCTGTTTTGATGAACGCATTTAGTTCGGCCCTGGAAATCCTGACGCTTTATGCTCAGCGTGGCATTGTTGAGAAGCATGATCGCTATGCATTCTATCACCCGTCTGCCGAGGCGTTCGCCTCAATGCTCATGGATATGCCGTATAAGATTAGTAACAGTATCGTGTTCAATCTCATTCTTTGTAAGGTTTTATATTTCTACGTAACCCATTGGCCATTGGCTAACATTGCTAGACTTCATGACAAATCTGCGGCGCGAGCCTGGAGCATTCTTCTTCTTCCTGTTTACGTCCTTTTTGACTGTTCTGGTCATGTCCGGCATTTTCCGATCACTTGCGTCTGCGTCTCGAACCATGTCGCAAGCCATGGTGCCGGCAGCTATTTTGATCCTGGCACTTGTCATGTTCACCGGTTTCGTTATCCCCATCGACTATATGCTCGGGTGGTGTAGATGGATCAATTATATAGATCCAGTGGCCTATGCATTCGAGTCTCTTATGATCAACGAAGTGAGTGTTTAATCTCAAGTTTGGTGTGGGCGCCATCTCGCTAATGAGAAACAGTTCTCCGGCCGCAAGTATCTCTGCACCTCGTTCATTCCAAACCCCGAAGTCCCTGGATACCGTGACATTCCTGATGCAAACCGAGTTTGCTCAGCGGTAGGATCTGTTTCTGGAGAGTCGTATGTCCGTGGAGAAGACTATATTACCAAGGGGTTCAGATACCTTCCAAAGAACAAGTGGCGTAATATCGGCATTCTCATCGGATTCATCATGTATGCGCTCCGGCCAGTCTCATTGTCTTGAAGCAAGTGCTAACCCATCAACTAACAGCTTTTTCAACGGAATCTACATCGCCTTGACAGAGCTCGTTACAGCGAAGAAGTCCAAGGGAGAAATTCTTGTGTTCCGTCGGGGCTACAGACCTGCTCAATTCAAGGAATTCAAAGGCGACGTGGAAGCTACTGGAGGTGCACTCACCCCGGCCGTACCTGTGAATGCTTCCGTTACGGAGAAGGGATCCGAAAGTGAGAAACAGAAGCTGAAGCATGTGAATGTGTTCCACTGGAAGTAAGTAATTTTGATACATGTCCACTGATGACTGTTTCTGTTGCTAACCTTCTCGTCCCAGGGATGTCTGTTATGATGTCAAAATCAAATCGGAAACAAGGCGAATTCTGGATCACATCGACGGCTGGGTCAAACCTGGTACGCTAACGGCCTTGATGGGTGTTTCCGGCGCTGGAAAGACCACTCTCCTCGATTGCTTAGCAGACCGAACGTCAATGGGCGTGATCTACGGCGAAATCTTTGTGAACGGCCAGGTTCGCGGCAAATCGTTCCAGAGAAACATCGGATACGTACAACAGCAGGACTTGCATCTGAGTACGACCACGGTTCGGGAGGCCCTCAACTTCAGCGCACTCCTTCGACAACCTGCCTCTGTCCCGCGACGCGAGAAGCTCGCCTACGTTGACGAGGTTATTCGTCTACTGGATATGCAGGAGTATTCTGAAGCAGTTATCGGTGTGCTCGGAGAAGGCCTCAACGTGGAACAGCGGAAGCGACTTACGATTGGCGTCGAGCTGGCAGCAAAGCCTCCCCTTCTTCTGTTCGTCGATGAACCGACGTCTGGTCTTGACAGTCAAACCTCCTGGGCTATCTTGGATCTGCTGGAAAAGCTGGCTAAAAGCGGCCAAGCTATTCTCTGTACTATTCATCAGCCATCTGCGATGCTCTTCCAGAGATTTGACCGTTTGCTGTTCTTAGCCTCTGGTGGTAAGACTGTTTATTTTGGCGATATCGGCGAAAACTCTCACGTTTTAACCTCGTACTTTGAACGGAATGGAGCTTCTCCGTGTCCTCATGACGCCAATCCAGCAGAATGGATGCTGGAGTCGATTGGCGCGGCTCCCGGGTCGCATTCTGATATCAACTGGTTCCAGACCTGGAAGGACAGTCCTGAATATGCAGAAGTCCAGACCGAATTGCAGCGCCTTAAAGAAAAGCCAGTTGACCTGCAAGGACAAGCTTCAGACTTGGCTGATCATCATGAGTTCGCTGTCCCATTTTACCAACAGCTCTTTGAAGTCTGCCACCGTGTATTCCAGCAGTACTGGCGAACACCGTCATACATCTATTCCAAGATTGCCCTTTGCGTCGGTATCTCGTTGTTTATCGGTAAGTGTGAGCTGTTCAAAACTTGGTTGGAATGACGATGCTAATTGATTTAGGATTCTGCTTCTACAACGCACCGAACACAATCCAAGGATTGCAGAACCAAACTTTTGCAGTGTTCAATCTATTGACCGTCTTCGGCCAGCTGGTCCAACAGACAATGCCTTATTTCGTGGTCCAGCGTGACTTGTACGAGGTCCGAGAACGACCTTCGAAGGTCTACTCCTGGCAGGTGTTTATCTGGTCTCAGATCATCGTGGAAATTCCCTGGAACTCGCTCATGGCATTGTTCATGTTTGTATGCTTCTACTACCCAATCGGACTGGATCAAAATGCCAAACTTCACAACGAGGTTGCCGAACGTGGAGGTCTCATGTTTCTCCTACTTTGGGGTTTCATGATGTTCACTTCTACCTTCACCGACTTCATTATTGCCGGCTTTGAGACAGCAGAGGCCGGCGGAAACATTGCCAACGTGCTGTTCATGTTGTGTCTGATGTTTTGCGGTATTCTGGCGAGCCCAGACTCCATGCCCAGATTCTGGATCTTCCTCTATCGGGTATCACCCTTCACCTACATGACGTCCTCCATGATCGCCACCGCTGTGGCCAACTCAAAGGTGCAATGCGCATCGGTTGAATTCATGCAGTTCGCTCCCCCCAACGGCACGACGTGTGGGCAGTTCATGGGACCTTACATAGACATGGTTGGGGGATACCTTCGGGATAACGAGGCGACAGACATGTGCTCATTCTGCACCATTGACGACACTAACGTCTATCTCGCCCAGTCCAAGGTGTTTTATAGTGAGAGGTGGAGGAACTTCGGAATCTTCATGGTGTACTCGGTCGTCAATCTGGGCGGTGCTCTTTTTGTTTACTGGCTTGCGCGCGTACCAAAGAAGTTTGGCAAAAAGAAGACGGAGTAGTGATCGGTTGCATGCTTCTTATTAGAATAATTATTTAACTGCGTTACGACTAGTAATAATAAATATTCGTTTGTCCTACCTCAATGTGCATATCTATAAGGTATTCACAAGTCTTCTATATGGTACTAGATGTTAGACTCTGCTTGGGTGCCTAGACTTGGCATACCAGCGTTATGGAGACGTTCAAGACATTGCTAATGAGACATAGGATGGACGAGACCCGAGAATATTGCTTTCGGAATGAGCCTTAACGGGCATTAACACCGACAAGATGTCTATCTTCCAGGACATCATTATTTCAGCTAGTATCTTACCTCAGGTCCATGTAACATTACATCGTAATGTAAGTCAAATTATGGAGTTGTCCTCTAGAACGACGGTGGGACTTTCCCGACCAACCCAGTTATGCAGTCAGCTGTTTCGCATTACGTCGCATCCCGTCTCATCATAGGGCTGCGCCTAGGATGTCTCTCGGCCCTCACCCACTCTTCGATGTAATGTGGGAATGCCACGAGGAATCCGCAAGGTGAAAATTAGTCGTATATTGCTGCAGATACGGCGATGCGCGATGTGCATGTCTTCCTCAGTAAGCGGTGGCGCTTCCTCTCCCTTCCGACAGCTGAAAATCTCGTCCTCGGTCGCTCCGGCAGGACGTGAGACATTGAAGCACAGCAGCCTCCAAAGGAGTATAAGCCAATGTGCTTCATGTTCCTATAGTATATTGAAAGCGGGAAGCCTGTTTCGGGGGATGGAGAAGTGAAATCTTAGGGCCACAATCCGTACCCTCTTCCCCTTAACTTTTCGCTTAGAATGCGAGAGACTGGAGGACGTACGTCCAAGATTGATTCTCGTATTTTGACCCTCTTGATGTCTTAGCTGCTGATCTCCGCTGCTGCCAAGAAAGAATCAGAGGAGCTGAAATTGTACGAGGTGGCGTTCAGCTGCATATTCTAGCGCTGACCGTTTTTGATTTCTCATGCATGCGAGAGGTCTTGATTGGAGAACTGAGAGTCGTCTAGTTCCTCTATGGTCACCTGGCTTGCTCAGAAGAGTGATTTGATTAGTGCCTGACGAAGTATTGTGATATATCTCACGCAATGACAAGTAGCTTCATGCTGCGGCCGGATGCTACTCAATGTGGCTGAGACAAGGCGGGAGCTATCATGACTCATTTCGTATTGATTCTCGGTTCAACAAGCCTTCCTGTACGGAGGTAACTGCCCGTTGGGTATGGTATATTGTCACTTTCAGGATGGAGTTGACCCTGTCATTACCATATGAACCATTGGAAGCAACCTCAAAGAAATAGTATATATATCGCACCACGACCATCGGTTTCCAATCATAATCCACACTCGTCTCTTTAACTACTTAACATTCTAAGAGAATCATAGGAGTAGATTAACTAAGCCCCTCCGAATTTCTACACCAGCCCAAACGCAAAAATGAAGTTCGACCTTCTCGCCGCTGTCCTTGCAACCGCCAGCACAGCTCTGGCGGTTCCTGCTCCCTGGGAGGCCTTCAAGCTCCGCGCGGTGAGCGACAGCAGCGCCCAGCTAAACGGCCAATTCCTCAAGGCCAAGACCGGACGCTATTACTTTGGACCTGAGCCCTCCAACCCGGTTTGTCAGGGTGGTAGCCAAGATTATGGCACTTTCTACCTGAGGGACGGCTCCGTCTTCTTCTACAATACCAGCCCCAGTGTCACTCCCCAGCAGATGTTCACTGACCGCAGTGGCATGGGTAAGTTCATGTGACTCTCCTCCCTCAAATACCTGCGACTAACGACGTCTGGTGGCAGGCATGGGCGTTACTGGCTATGTTGATCAGGGCTCTCCGCTGCCCAGATACGCCGAGATCACCGGCTGGGCCTTCAACAGCCAAAGTCGTCTCAACATCTATGGCAACGAGTGGTATGCCTGCCCTCACCCGGCTACAAATAGTTGGAGCATCTGGGTCTATTCTCCCAATCCCAACCCCGGCCACAACCAGGGCTGCATCAAGATCTCTCTGGAGCGTGTTGGCGCGTCGAACCCTCTGAGCTGCACTTATTCCAAGTAAGCCGCTAAGACGGAATCGTATATTGAGGTGGAGGCAATAGAAGAAGAAAGCAGCATGTGATCTGTAATCGTTGGATGCACCTGGCAGATTAGAGTCACCCGTCGCGCATACTCGCAAAGCAAGTCGAAGGCAGATGTCCTAGCATTAGAGTCGAATACTTCTAGACTACAAAATAAAGAACACGCATATGCATTTGAATAATATGGCTCTGTACAGAATTTAGTTCTCTTTGATAGTAGATCCACACGAGTAAACCCTACCCAAGCGTGGGAATTCTGAATTAGTGATCAATCCATGATAAAGTGGTGCACTTTCAATTTTACCTGAAATGAAGATTGATTCTTCACAGCTACTTTAAATACATGAAACTAGTATCCTCGCGTAATGAAGACGCACTTCCCTTCTCACGAGAGTAGGCTCAAGCCGGACCCAAGATTGACCGGGTAACCAGAGAATTAAGGTCCTCAGGTATGGAAGTAACTGAAGTCTTGCGCCCATGAACAACATATCAATTTGAGATTCCGCTGTTTAAGCTGGTAGTCAGCGGAGTTGAAAGGCAGTGAGCCCAAACTTCTAAATGCGCGGTTCGTTTTCGATAATATAGTCATTACAAGATATAATGGAGGGTGCTTGCTATACACGATCAATACTCTGATGGTAAATGTTCCATGATCAAAGCGTCGTGGCTATAGTACTTCCGTAGATACAAACAAATGGCCTCGAGCTCCGTCATAGCCCGAAGATTGATCCACCAGACAGATTTCCTCACCCTGCTGTACCATAAGGCAAGTAGCAACAAGGCCACGGGGTCCTTCTTTAGCAGAAGAACTTTGAACTCGGGGTGCCCATGTGTGATAAATGACATGGCTGCGGGCATCGGGATGTTCGAAGGCTCAAAGTTCTTCAAGTTAGTCACCATCTGAGCCGCTTGGAAGTACGGATTCGTGTCGTGTCGGCTGGATCCGTCGAGGCCGCACACTTTATATAGAGATGGGGAGATGGTGTCGATTCCACTGGCTGCGATGCTTGTGCGCATCTGTGAATAAAGGTTTGAGAGGGGATGAAAGATGCTCTCCGGCCGATCCGGGTTGGTGAGTTGATATAGCTTCCATTTTGTATCTCCCATGCGTAGCCAGTCCAGATCTGCCGTTTCGGACCCTTTGAATGGCCATGCCTTGGAAGGGTCGCTTCCGTCGATGGCAAGGAACAATAGTATGCTAAGCCATGACGCTGTGGCCCATACGGGATCCCGGTCTATTGGATGGATACCTTCACACAAGTGGCGTTGAAATAAGGTCGTGCATTGGAGAAAGTGTTTCATCTCGCGTACAGTTCTACCTTGGTTGGGTTTGCTTGCCGAGGTAAGAGAACGGTCGTAAGCGAGAGATAATGCTAGCGTAGCATGCATCAAGAAGGGATACTACGGATACGCAGCTGGTCAACATGCTGAGTGGAAGTTAAAGAAAAGTTTGGTCTGGACTTACACTTCGTGTGAATTGCAAAACATCCTTGGTTGGAAATTCAAACCTCGCTTTCAGTTCCTCGTAAAACCGAGTTATAGTTCTCATCGATCCAGCATCTAATTCGATGGAGACGGCCGAGTTCCTGGACGCAACTTGGCTAGATACACGTTGCTTCAGGGGTGGAATTGGGGCTTTTGCCCGCGGTCTTGCGTCACATGTTGTTCCAAACCACTGGGAGTGCGCCTCCTTAGAAGGCAGTAGATCGGGTATACTGATACCATAGTTACATACGACGCCAAATGATAGACAACATCGGCACTGGGGCTTGGCTTGGTCACACTTGACGCGTTAGGCGGTAATTTTGAGTCGTGGCTTGGGATGGGACTTACCTTGATCTTTCGTAATTTGCAGTTTCGACACCCTCCTCTTGATCTTCGGAAAACACGGCTCTTCTTCACGGCGGCCCTCGGTTCCATGTCCGTGAAGGTGGCGGTCTTGATAGGACTGGTCATCACAATCGAGAGTATTTTGCGCAGACGCTAGACCAAGTTTCGCTTGCGACAGAGATTCATTTGTCCACTGTCACCAGGGTAGCATTTATAAAGAAAGGAGAGTCCGAGATCCCAAATGAAAAACGGACCTCCCAATAGGAGGCCCGGTTTTAGGCCGTGGAGGTCGCCGATAGCTCCGGATCCATGTCAAGCGGAATCAGCAGTATGGAAACGTCTTGAGCTAACCCGGTTTCGCATAATGCTGCTGCTCCATTGGCTCTCGGGATCGGCGCATTCCATCCCCTGTCTGCCGTGGGCATTTCGTATGTGGGTGCTTGTTGACGGCAGATGATAGGACGCTAAACGTAGAGTATACTCGTTCCCTCTGCTCGGATATATGAAGTATCTGATTGGATCTGGCAAATATCATGTTGAACTTCTCATTGAACGGCTCTAACTAATTCACGGCTCTGTGAGAACCAAAATTGACATGTCGATGATGAGAAACCGGTATAAATAGTCGAGGTATAACCTCTGACCTTTGCTTCTCGTCAATACAAATCAAATTGACAGTTCTTCTAATTCAACTGCCTCTAAGCCCTCTTCAGGAACCTAAATTACAACTTCTACTTCTTTACTGCATACACCATACACCATGAAGGTCTTCGTAACTGGCGCATCCGGTTTCATTGGCCAAGCTGTTGTCCGTGAGCTCCTTGACCACGGCCATCAAGTTCTTGGTCTGGCCAGAAGCGACAAGAGTGTCGAAGCCCTTAAAAAACTGGGAGCCGAACCCGTGCGAGGAACTCTTGATGATCCGGAGATCCTCAAGCAAGCCGCTACTGCCTCGGACGGAGTTATCCATCTCGCCTTCAAGCATGAAGAGATGGCCGACTATGTGCGTATCTGTGACGAGGATCGCAAGACCGTCACGCTCCTCTGCGAGGCCCTCGAGGGCACAAACAAGCCATTCGTCGGCACCTCGGGCACTCTCACTGTGGCCCATGCTGACTTGGCCACGGAGAGCGATGTGGCCGACTTTTCGAACCCCGTGTCTTCAGGTCGTGCAAAGAATGATCTCGTGGCCCTCGGATTCGCCAGCAAAGGCGTGTGTTCCACGGTTATCCGACTGCCGCCCACCAACCATGGTGAGGGAGATCATGGATTTGTCTACATGATGGCTGCCAAGGCCAAAGAGCAGGGAGTCTCTGTCTATAGCGAGAAGGGAGAAAACCGCTGGCCCGCCGTCCACCGAAACGACACAGCGAAGCTCTTCAGACTCGTGCTGGAAAATGGGAAGGCGGGATCTTACTACCATGCCGTTGCTGAGCAAGCTATAACCATGAAGGAGATTGCCGAGGCACTTGGACAGCAGTTGGGCGTTCCAACTGTTAGCAAAACGGCGGAGGAGACTTCCGCGCATTTCGGCTTCCTCTCATTCGCCATCATGGCGGACAACGCCGTTTCCAGCGAGAAGACTAGGAAAGAGCTGGGCTGGACTCCCGTTCAGAAATCACTGCTGGATGATATCAAGGCGGGAGTTTACCGTCTGGACTAGTTGTTTGCTGAGAATGGAATTGTACTTGTTAACTGTTCGGTACTGTGAAGGGATATCGAGAGGTTTAGCTCTAGTATACAATTCTAGATTAACGTATATTATACATTTGAATCTCAAGCTTGCCAAAATACAATCGTCAATTCGTACCTGTAGAAGGGATATCATTGAACTTTTGGCTCCGGGGCAATTGATTGAATCGCCTACTCTCAATGTAGAGTTGGGCCAATAGCTAGCTACTTTGGTATGAAATGCAGGCCACTTCATAGCGTTCATGATAATTGAAGCATGAGCATCTGCAACTATCGAGAGAGTCGATGGGCAAGACTTTTTGGCAATGGACCGCCTAGATGACTTGGTGGCACATGGTGCATAGTACTCCAGGTCTCCGATTGTCGAACTACGAACAATGTGCATGGCGCAGAGCTGCATGTGCGTACCCACAGACCAGACTAAGGGAGGGGAAAGGGGGGACGGTCTGTGAGATAGGCTCTCGTGCAACAAGCAAAGAAGGACAAAGGTGTCGGTGGGCAATCCCACCCTGTATTTATACCTGATCTTCCCACATCATCCCAAAACTCCCTCTCCCTCCAAAATTCATCCTTATCGTGGGTCTTATATGTATCTAGACTGCTACGTGGCCACCAAACTAAGCATCATCACATCTTTTTGCTCTATATCTCCTCACTTCTAATGAAGACAAAGCCGAGAAAGAGGTCCATCAGCCCCAAGACCCGGGTGGACCGGTCTTCCAAGGCGTCACGAAGCCCAACACGGCGAGAGACTCGCTCCAGGGTCAAAGCCAGAGAGAGTAACATACTTCTTGAGCTTGATAAAGTATCAAACTCCACAGAGATCTCGCAAGTAGGCCATACCCAACTGGGTGAGGTGTTCAAGCCCCTCCAGCCAACAACTTCAACCCTACCGAGCTCCGCCTCTCTCCTAGTCTCTAAGTCTCCAGACCAATGGGATCGTCCCCCGACAGGTAGTGCAACAGCAAGAAGTCCACCCGCGTCCCCTAATGTGCCTAAGGCGTCCAACACTGGCCAGGCGGAGGCAGCCCACCCACAACGGAACGAGCCTTATTCGCTTGACCCATCTGCGAATCGAGCAGAAATAGAACGCTGGAGCCACATGGCCTTTCATGTGGGAAACTACGACTACCAACCTCTACATGATCTTTGGGATGATCTTAGGACTCATATGAATACCTTCGTCTCCGCTGCAGGACCGGGGAAATGCATGTGGCACCTTGTGGACGATGTAACAAAGGAGAAATTACTCTCTTTTTGCCCTACTGCCCCGAGAATCATCGAAGACGGCGGCGGAGGCTGCAGCCATCTCATGTTGGCCTGGGTCTGGCGTATCCTCTACGACAATCTCCTTTCCCCGGACTGCACTGATAAATGGTCAACAGAGGGATGGGCTCATCTAGGATCCTTCCAGCAGTCTCTGCGAAGTAAGTTCAATATCCCCGCCACCGCCTGGCTCAGGTCTAACGCTCAGTGTGTTTCAGAAGGAGGCTTGCCCGACGAAAGTAACGCCTTCACGTATGCGTACCATGCTGCCAAATTCTGGAGCCTCCGCATGGCTTACATGCGCTTTGGGTCGCATAGTTCTGTCGAACGACTCGAGAAATTACTTCTAGATGAATTCCTTCCGATGATGAAGCTACGCATTCACCGGGAGAATCAAGTTGAGCTAAGTGATGGAGAATCAGGCCGGGAGCCTGATCCTGATATTGATCCCGAAACGGGTTTTCATTGCGACCTCGATGAGTATCTATCCAGAGTGGCCCAAACCGCCGTGGAAGTAGATCTCTGGATGCTTGCCTCTGGTAAGAATGTCAAGGTCGAATTCCAAGACCCCGAGACGGGGAAGGTGTCGGGAATTCCTTACAAGCCAGACTACATGTACATGGTCCCCCAAAACAGTTTGATTCGAGCTGCAACACACCCAGTCATTGGCGCTCCGGTCGATTTGGTCGTCGAGCCGTTGCTGCGTTCATTCGGTGAGCGTGCTACCATCTCTTGTGAAAAGCCTGGGTTCGTGGATTTCTACCCGTCAGCATTTGGGATGCACCACAAGTGCACCGAAATGTCTCAGATGTGGGTAGTCGTTGATCACTTTGATGAGTATGAAGGCGGCGAAGAGTCCATAGCTTGTGAGAAGAACTGAGAGGGGGGTGTTCCGGCACAACAGCAGCGCCCGTCAGGGAGAAAGGTAATGAAGATGAGACCCACGTTCCAGTTGTTTGATTAATTTTCTGTTAAATGTCACCAGCTTGTTCTACCATGTTTTTCCTCTGAGGACAAGGAGCACAGAATTTGTCACACAATCTTCAGTTGATTCTCTCTGCAATTTAGCCTAATTCTGTCAATCATTCATCGACTCTTATGCATTTCACCCCTAAACCAGCACAGCAGTGATAATGCACGTATATTTTATGAGTGATGCATATAGCATTAATATTGAGGTCTAGTGATATTCAAGGTTCAGGGTAGGCCACTTCTCCGCCCTTGGAAATACCTCTCGGTAGGGATTACTAAAGCTTATAAGTACTTATAATATTACTTAAAAAAAAAGCTTATAAATAATAATAGGTATTTACTTATACTTAGTATAGAATTATAAGTAATTATAAGCTC